>JAOXYJ010066101.1:0-11815 GCA_028566555.1 Lithophaga nigra
TTCAGGGTCCAGTTTTTCAACTTAACCATTGACTAAATTTAACCAAAGGTTAAATGAAATAGAAATGCGTTAATTAACCTGTGGTTAAATGAGTTGAACTGTGCCTTTAATGTATTCGTCGGACACTAGTGTTGTTAATTATATAACGCAGCCATGATCTGTTGAAACAATTTTTTTTTTGTCCTCCACGGCATTTTACGTTCGAATCATGAATTGGTAACACCTTAATTCCAGTGTCTCAACTGATTGTAGACATATTTCTCGCGACATAAATTCTTGACCGTTTTTAGAATTATCGCATTTCTATCGTCTGTCTCAACCGGCTCTGCTGACTGTAAAAAGTCATATCGCGTTAGTATGACGTCATATTTGACGCAAATTTATCAAGATGGCATTGTATCATGTAGTTTTATGCATGTGTTCATCATAATAATATGTTAATTCTATTATACTATTTTCTGTTCCTTAACTACAAATGAATATGAAACAGCACTTAAAACTAATGATCAAAAGTAAATTATACGCAGAAGAAATGTAGATGCAGCTTTCAGTGAAAATGCTATTTGTTCATCAAGCGCAAATTTGTCATTATTTCGTTACTATCTTTAACTTCTTTATAGTTATTTTATTTTATTTTATTTTACTTCACTGACAAGATATCATTTATACAAAATTCTGGTAACTGTATTTGCATCACTATTTATTCGTTCTATTAGGTGTGCATGACCTTTCACCAGCTTTGCAGTACAGTCCATGTAGATTGATCACCTAACCTGTTGAAAAGTTTTAAAACTATGATCTGTTATTTGATAATAAATATGTCAGTCTTACAATTGTGCGAAATTATCATATTATCAATTCATTTGCTTGAAATTTCACATTAAACATCACTTATTTAAAATATTTATAAAACTTAAGATTCACATTTACCGCATCACTAATATTATTATACTAACACAATTGATTGATTGAATGGTGTTTTTACGCCACTTTCAGCAATTTTACAGCTATATCGTGGCGTCTATTTTTTACTGGGGGAGGAAGCCGAAGTACCCGGTGAGAACTCCCGACCATCGGCAGGAGAACTGGCAATCCTTGTCAATCAAGGTTGGAGTCGAGCACACCTCGCCACAAGCCTGGCCCGAACTCACAACCCTAGTGTTGACATGCCGGTGGTCAATAGTAGATGTGACCAACTTCCTAGACCACTTGGCCACTGAGGCCCCTAACACTAATACAAAGTGTTTTAAGATTGCATTTGTAGACGGCTATACAACATCAGCAGCTCTTTATTACGTAGTATTTTTCTGTAGTTCAATTGACATTTTTTCACCGTTATGTTGTAATTTTCTTTTTATTCACTTATTAATTTTGTAATTTATCTCAGTTTTTACTATTTTGTATTTTTTTTTTTTTTTTCTTGATATCCCTTGTCCTTTCTTCTCATCCCCTTTTTTGTTACTTCGTTTTGGTAATTTATTTCAATATTTACTATCATTGATTTCCCTCCTAGTTTTCTTTTTTACAATTTGTCTCAACTTTATTGATTTCCTACCTCAATTTCTCTTCGGAAATTTATGATATTTTTTTCACTTCCTTTACTTCCAGAGGTAAATTGTGGATGGCCAGGACCGTTTTACAACGGATTTCTACTAGGACAAAAAACGACTGTTGGATCAGTTATCTTTTTTAGGTTAGTTTTCAATTTAACGTAAGAACTCATTTTTATTATGTTTGCTGGATGTTGTCCTCAATATTTATTTGCTTTGGTTTAACACTATGTTCAACAGATTTTTTCATAGATTACATGGCGACTTGTTTTATTGGTCTAGGAAACCGGAATACCAAGAGAGAGCTACCATTTCTTTAGCAATGTCAATTAATGCTAGGTGGAACTGTTTTGGGGGAAATTGTTGCATGAATGGTTGAATTATTATCCATAAAACCTGTGTCACTTCCGGGATACCAGTTTATAACTTACAAATCTATATCTCCGCCCAATGGCACACCTAGCGTTACCTGACGATGCTATTTGTTGTTAGTAAATGGTAAACTTCGTAACATACGACACGTGTCGATTGCACCTCTACCGTAAAGTCGTCTGCTTTACAACTTTTCGATGTGGTTTTGGTTTTCCATATTTTTAGGTATCGAGCACAACTGATGAGATATTATTTGTCGAAATACGCATATTGTGCACTAAATTTGGTATCAAAGATTGTTGTATTCAAAAAAATTCGACCACTTTTATATTTAAGCGTGAACATATGTAAGAATCGGGCAATTTTATCAAACGTTAAACCATGCATGAGTAAACCGTGCGCTTTTAATGTAGTGGTGCTATTTAATCAGAAATACTAAATATTTTTCTACTATAGATCTGCACAATTATGGACATTTTTTAGAGTTTGCTAGTAATTTGGGTAGAATGAGTGAATTTTCGTCCTGATCCTGTTGTTTTACAGTGCATACTATACAATTTATTCTCAAGTGTGCAAAATGAATACTGCAAACAAATGCTGTTTTTGTGTGTTTTATCATTAATTTTGGTGGGTTTTCCTCCCATGACTCGCTGCCTGATTCTTAGAAATACTCACAGTTAAGGGGAGATAAATCGGTAAATAGCACAGCTAGATATAATAAATAATCTAGATCACTAAACCATCAAGCTGACCACCAATCTACATCTAGTTATTAAATGACACTTTCATACACATAAAAATACAATGTCGAAATCTTGTGATACAACAATGAAGTTCATGATCAATATATCCTCGTTGCGTTTTCTTTCTGTACCAAGACGATATGTCAGAAATAATATCAATTTTTATTCTTCTTTATTTTTCTTTGCTAATATACATTCTTGTACTTTGTGTTTTTGGTATTGAATTTCCTCAACTACAGTAATTCTTATGAGATAAGAGATGTTGGTAAATGTTCTTCAATTGAATACAACTAATCTGATTAGTGAATAAATATTAAATTTCTAATTTTTTGTGAATTTGCACTTACACATTTTCATACGATTAAATGAAAAAGCCACATACCTACTATTTGTAATATTGTAGCCTGGTTTCAAGTAGAATTCAAAGAAATCTTAAATACGATTTGCAACTGCGACTGCGACATATGGCGAAAACGATTAATATTGTCCCATTGACATACTTTTATTCTTTGGTTTGACATGCCATATTAACAATAAAACGTGACTGTCTTTCGCTTCTCTTAGCAATGAAAATGTTTACTGCTTGACATTCACATGTGGTGCAATTATCACATTTCATTTCAGTTGCGACATCAGAACAAATTTTGAAGGGTCAGCTCTTCAAACAAAATGCTTGGAAAATGGAACGTGGTCACATCCTCCGCCATTGTGCTTAGGTAAAAATATACAAAAGGTTCTATGTTAATACTTTAGTGACGAATGTGTTTCAACTTGGTATGCCTTTTGTTATGTTAAGTCTGTTTTTTTTTCAATATTTTTAACAAAACTGTCAAGGGTCGATGATACATTACCGAGGAAAGGTCCACACCCAACTTGGTACTACTAACACAGACAACTAAATCAGAATCAAAGAAATAACTAAAGACAGAATGTCGGGGAACCCTCTCTCTAAAAGGATTTGTCGATAGGGTAAACCTTTCCTTTAGCATGCTCCATTCTGTTATCAAGTCCTCATTTTTAACAATGATGCATGTCATAATTAGTTGAAGAGAGACAATCATGAAGCAGTACGCTGAAAATATGTCTGCAACTCGTGGAGACGGTGGAGTTTCTTTTTTATTAAGCAATTCATGATGGCGACCATGAAATTTTCGCAACAGCGTGTTTTGCAATATTTGTATAGTGGTTTACTTAAATTGGAATGTACTTAAAATTCGTTGGTGCTCATTTTTACGGTTTCATATAAGTTCTCAGGTTCGGACTATTGAATTTGTGAATTTTAATATTCTTCTTTATAGTTTTATTACAATTAGCCGGATATATTAATTTCGTTGAATGAATGAATGAACCACTATATCGAAGAAAATTGTTAACCAATGAATAGCAACCTGAGAATAGCAACAATCTGTCTAGAGAATTCCAATACCGAGAACAAGGTCTGGAATAAAGTATAGACTTGTAGGGGTTCATATTCTAAGTGCTTTGGTTTTTGCGGCGCCTTGTTCATGTTTCTTTTTTCTTCTGTTACTTTTTTCGTCAGTTTTTCATTGTCTTCATGTCATTTTAGTAGTTTTTCCGTTTCTGTCCAATTTTGTCTTGTCTACGGATTCTACCTTTCTGAACATGTTCCTTCAGTATTCTATTGCTGATACTTGTAATATGTAAACCCCAGAAATACAGAGAAAGCAGAAATACAGAGAAAGCAGAAATATCGTTTCGGAAAATTGAAACAAAACATTGCGTTGCTATGAAAATAAGAATATGATAATTCTTGTCGGAATAAGACGAATAATTAGTATGAAGTAGATCTGTACTTATCTTTGTTTTTTTTACCTTCAAGTATTATAGGAATGATGACTGGGAGGTCCTCTACAATGATCCTGTATTTCGTACTGATCTGGTGCCCGAAGTTGGTAGCTAGGAGACACATAGTTTCACATTTAAATGTTTGGAAAATTACATTTTCTTCTCTGAAACTCTGGCCTAATTCCAGCTAAACTTTGCGCGAATAATGTGTGGATGGTTCTCTATTGGATTTCTTCATTGTGTGCCGATTGGTCAACTAATACGAGTAATTCTTGTTTCTGACTGGCCCATCGTTGAAATTATATTGCTAACTGTTCTTAAACTTTATAGGAATATTGAATTAGACCCCATATGCAGGGAAAGCAGGAATGAGATTTACAATTGGTCAACTAAAACAAAACATTGTATAGTTATAAAACCAAGAATCCAATAACCCTTGTCTGTTAATTTCCAGGAAAAAGACTAATAATAAGTATGAAGCAAATTTACTTGTATGTCTTCTGATTGGCCGATTCCGAAAGCCTCGTTCTCTGAAACTACTAAAAACGTTTTGAAACTTGATTGGATGTGACTGGATGGCCCTATACAAAGATTCTTCATTTTGCACTGAATTGGCTGCTAGCACGGGGGCAATTGCGGCACACAGTATTACATTTTAAAACCCTTCTCTGAAACTGTATGCCCAAATATTTTGAAACTTTATAGGAATGTTGACTGGGTGGTCTCCTCCAAAGATTTCTCATTTCGTATTGATTGGGAGGTTAAAATGACAGCTATTTTACATTTACATTACACTTTTACATTAACTGTGTTGGAAATTACATTTTAATCTTCCTTTCTGAAACCACTTGGCCAATTTATTTCATACCAATTGGTCACCTTACATGGCTGTCAGAGGCAATTCTTGTCTCTGATTGTTCGATTTCCAAATCCCTTCTCATATAAAACTGCAAGGCCAAATAATTTGAAACTTTAAAGGAATCATTACCGGTAGTCTTCTACTTTATTTCGAACATATATGGAGGGTACCATGGCAGCCATGTCGACATCTTTACATGGTTGAATCATTTTGAATTTGAGACATAAATATCAGTAGATTCATTGAATTTGAACTGTTTGATTAACAGTGTTTTGTTTATTGAACGTAGAAATAAACAGAATACTGTATGCAATATATTTTTCCTTTGAACGTTTACTACGTAGACATTCAAATATGAGCACATGAAAGCAAGGTGAGCGATAAATGCCTAGGTGAACAATGAGGTTATTTATAAAGTTATTTTTGTTGTCTCCAAAACAAAGAATTCCTGCCTATATTTACCACTGTCTTAAAAGGATTGGTTGCTTCACTTTTGTACTTTGTTTTTCAGTCTGAATTTGAAATACATGCATAACTAAACTTGGCTTTTCTGATAGTTTAGGTAGTTTTAACATTAGCTTGAAGTTAACAATCGGGGGTGTTATTGCATAAATAAAAATATATCCGGAAGGAAGCAAAGCAGTTTATAGTTTTGTGCTTCTAGAAAAGATATAACCTTTAAAATTTAATCAGTGACCGTACCTAAACAAAACTAAAAACCGAATGACATGATATGAACAAATAAAAAATAAATTACAGTCAAAAGATATAAGCTCGGAAAACACGAACACCGAAAATATGCTGGTGATCTTTTAAAAACGCTGCCATGCATAATTTAGCTCACTGCGAGGTATTGCGTGTCGGAATCTGTGCTTTCTGGAGATGGCGTGCCTTGAATATGAAAACAAAACTCATGTAGTTACTTAAAAGTTTATTTCAAAGTAATATGGCTTCACATAACTCTTCAATAAATGTTAAACGGCATTCTTCTATTAAAGCATTCTAATCAATTTATACCAACACTAATTGGTTTATTTCTATATTTTGACTTGTTAGGTCAATGTCTTATTCCAACTATTCCAAATGCAACTTTAAAGGGAGATCCAGACAAACGAGCAGGAGTTTGGGCAAGACATGGTGATATTCTCAACTACTGGTGTGATCCTGGCTTGGTTCCAGATGATGCGAAACCAGTCCGCTGTGACAACGGAACTTGGACATCTGTGCCTAAATGTACACCAGGTAGAGATAAAAATTTTAATAAGAGGTGACTTGTTTTCCACACGACGAAAAGTAGAAAGGGGGTTTTCGTCCGTCCATCTTCCGTTATGACATCTTAGGGTCTAAGTCTCATCCAGTTTTCACGAAATTTTTTTTGGTAGCTTTCTAATACCAAAAAATCTATCAGAATACGTTGGCATATGGTCTGTGCTGGCTGATATTTTAATTAATACTTTGATTCATTGATTGATTGATTGTTGTTTGTTTAACGTCCAGCGGCAAATTTATATGCATATTCAGGACGAGAACAAATTAACAATATATCAGTTGGTAGGATCTGAAAAGTGGGACGTCCGGGAGATGGGCGGATCATTTTGATTGCCACTGGAAAACGAGGGTTTATTGGGTAGTGTCAGAAATTTAGCCTTGCAGCAGGTCATCCTACGGACCCCTCTGAAGAGTTGTTGCCAAAAGGTTCTTTAACGTGCAAAGTGCGTGGCATTCTCCCAACACGTGCCCTGGATTTAACGTCCCCAATCAGACTGCTTACTTGTACATCCCGCACAGCCAAACGGACGCCCTCTCAGCTCAGGTCTTACTGCCGGACGGGAGAAGTCCAGGCAGCGATATTTCTATACCTTAGCTACCCTTGGGGTGTGGAAACTAGAAGAAAGATGCAACACAAAAACATTGCCGCAATTTTCGCTGATGAATTGATTCACCAACTTGATTTATTGTTCTTTCGTCTGATAAACTGCTTTTGTCCTGTAGCAAAATGTCTGGCACTGGCATCATAAAAAATATTCTTGATTGAACTTTTGTTTCTTATTCATACCAATTAGACTTTTCTGTCTAGTTCTGTTATAATAGAATTTGAGTTCTTCCAAGGCTGAAGAATATTTTATTCTATAGACCGCTGGGATGTTGATTCACAATATTTTTGTTTATATGATTATTGTCGTGATATCCATTTGTGCTATTTGACTTCATCGCAATGTTTTTCTTTTATTTTCAAAATAAACATGCAGACAGACTAATATCTATTGTTATAGCCAGCAGTGATCTTTTGGTAGCATCAAGAGATTTTAGACATTTATGTTAATTCGAGATCTGAAAAAAAACCTTTTTAAAAGCTTGTTCAAAATAGGCGAATGAAAATAAATTTGAAAATACTTTTAAACAGGCATGTCTTTATTAAGGTATGACGTGTATATTATCGTGTTTTATTGTTTACCAAAGTTCCCTTTTTATGGATGAATAAATTTATTTTGCCTAATATTAATCTGAGGTAACTTAAAGTCTTTGTTATATTTTCAATTTGGAACGGCCAAGAACACCTTTACTAGGTTTTCACTGTAAATATGTATTAAAGGTAACCAGTCACTAGTTTACAGAAATCAGTTGTTGGGGTTTATCGTTGTTTCAGCTGTGCCTGGGCTGTATCGTGACTAAGGCAGAAAACGCCAGACACCTATCTGATCCGATGGAACCTCCCACCTTGGCAGGTGTCTGTAGACCTTAAATGTACTTACTTATCTACTTAATATACTTAGTAGATCAGACCTCGAATGTGCGTCAGCGAGTCAGCAGCGACCGTAACCACTCGGCTACCCGGGATCCCTTAATTTACAGAATTTGTATGAATACTGGTATGTTGATTGATTGATTGAATGGTGTTTTTACACCACTTTCAGCAATTTTTCAGCTATATCGTGGTGTCCAGTTTTTATTGGGGGAGGAAGCCGGAGTTCCGGTGAGAATCCATGACCTTCGGCAGGAAAACTGGCAATAATTGTCAATTAAGGTTGAAGTCGAGCACACCTCATCACGAACCAGGCTCGAACTCACAACTCCAGTGTTGACACGCCAGTGGTCAGTAGTAGATGTGACCAACTACCTAGACCATTCGGCCACCGAGGCCCCTAATACTCATATAAATTTACAATGTAATACAAGTGTGCTATAGAAGAAAACTTACTGTTGAGTGTATATTTGAGTTTGACGTAGACTTTATGGTATAGGTGTCCTGGTGCTAAGTTAAGTAACTTAAGGTAAGCTTTGAAGATGTAGTAGTGATTAGGCTTAACTGTCACAGTTTGTCGAACACCAGCCCAACCTCTTCTCCTAAAACGAAGAAACAGTAGGTTGAGAAACTATGAAACAAATATAATATACAGTTAATAAGGTTAACCACATACACATAAATACTCACTAAACAAAAGAAAAGAAATTACCTGTGTGAAACCATTAAACTCTGCTTGCCGCTTACACTGTCGTGCGAAATGGTGCCTGTACAACCGTGGCAATTCCATGGAGATATGGAGCTCGCCTCAAAATCACCGTTTTGCAAATCTGCCGAGACAAATGCTCCAACACCAACACAAACAATAAATAAAGGAAACATCGTGACTTACAGGCGTCTTAATTAATATAATGTATAATCTATTGAGCACGTATTTAATACTATCGCCCAGACATCTGGACTTATCTTTGGCTTACATATATGAGAGGCCTGGATATCTTATCGCACTAGAATAGTTCAATATATAGGACCCACGGTAAAAGTTGACTAATGGTGATCTAAGCCTTGAAATAATTTGAGCTAAATGTTACGTATACTATCCACCAAAACAGTCTTTATTTTCTCTCTTGAATGTCGAGAAAGATGGAGTACTTTTTGGCTTTGATTTCCAGCAGATTAGTTGACGTGGCCGATTTTGAACGAATGCTTAGGTCTGAGTAGACCAGTGGCTAAAGTCGCTGATTTACGAAAAGTATTCCAGTAGCGTGAGTTGGAAGCCCGTTTGGGCGACTTTATGTCTTAAATTAACTTCTTTTCGCCAGACTTTTAGTAATTTCATTTCATTCGTAATCGAACACACCCCAATCATTGGTAGTATTTAAACCCATTTGGCGCCTTTTCTCATTATCGAGTCTCGCTACATACAACACACACGTTCAGTTTATTTACTTACATTACAAGAGATATGAGACCACATTCTATTAGTGAATTAAATTTTCTGTTTTTTGGTTGCAACCTAAGATATTTTTGAAGGGCTGCCTTTCGTGTGTTTACATACTCAGTGTATTGTACTTTTTAAACATTTTTTGAAAGAATACTATTATATAAAGGTGACATATGTGAAATAAAATGTAGCGAGCTACTCATTCATACACCTGTGTTTTGCTTATTTATTCCTCATAGGAAAGTAAATATTTATTTTCGGACGACCGAAGTGAAGGGAGAAAATAATCATGTTTCCACACAACTTATAAAAGGTGGGATTCAGTTGGTTATAGTTATCTTGACTTTCCTCCCTCAACAAGTACGGTAGCTTGAAAAATGATAAATGTGACCAGTCTTCAGAAGTGCGCTTTCAAGATTATTTGACAAAATAATATATACGTTGTTTTATTCATTCTGGTCAACACATTTACACGTTATCAAATATTTGTCATTTTTTTGTACAGCTGTCTCATCAATAAGTACTAGGACAGGAAATATCCACAACAGATTTCATATCTTTTTCTTGCGAATATTGCAAATATTCTAAAGTTTACGGAAGGAATTTCGTTTCCGTATCCTATCTTGGCACTGTCATCCAAACCACAGGTTATCTCATTCATTCTTTGATCAGTTTCATGATGAATACTATCGAGGCGTCATTTCTTTCCAACAGTCACTATTTGGTCGAAATGACGAAAGTGTAACGCTGGTTTGGGGAAATTAATCAACAATGGTTAAAAGACATTGGATCAACGGTTGAAAACCCGTTGACGACACCGCTTCAGCACCAGTATACTGTCATTTTCACCAAAAAATGAAATTAATAATAACAATAATAAAATTTAAAAAATAAATAAAAATAATCATAAAAATAAATAATTAAATAAAAATTTGTAAAATGCTATAAATTATAATGCTATATAATAAAAGTACAGACAGTACTATCCCAATCTATTTTCGTATGTCTCAAAGTTGGACTGTAAAAGTGTTGGAGAGAACAGCGTTTACACACATAGGTTTTCCTTGTTCATTGGCTTGTTTTAAAATGATCATTTATGATACAAAAAATATTTTAGTCTAATATATAATAAATGTACATTTGTACTATTTTATACATTTCAGGTATTTAACAGCAGATCTAGATTGATAGATTATATCCCTGCCGTTGTTACATGTATTTCTCTCACCTAGGAAAATTTATCAAAATTAATCAAATGTCTGTCAATTTGCCATTTCAGAATCAAACGCATTCCGTGTAATATTTTCGAAAACGTACACCAAAATGTCATGATTGGTTGAAGACGTCTTGAACAATCAATTTATAATCAATTTCACTACACTATTTCCAATTGAGTGCATGTTAAATGAAATTATTCATAACAGAATCAAGGAATTGTTTTCTAGCTTTTGCCATAACGTATTTCGTAATCTTTTACTTATCCTTAATGCATATTACGTCCAGATTTACACCTAATTATTTCCTAAAACTGATTATATTATTATTTACTGTTTACACATCAAATGCTGAAAATAAAAATCTAGCCACAGTATTACTAATAAATACAAATAAAGATGAATTATTGTTGGTGTGTAGAGAACCATTGCCATCGTCAAGTAACTGTAGGCCTTATCACATTCGAGTGCATCTTTTTTGCTGTCGTCCAAAGTCTAGTCTCGATCACCCAAACTCACAATGTCAACATTAGAGTTGGGAACATACCTGTACAATTCCGATTTTGGGGTCAGGCTCTTTTTGAAGGCCACCTGTGGCTACGAAGTAATCACATATACCTTTTCCAGACTGTATACTGCAACAGCATATAGTCTGGGTGATCAAAACTATCCCAAGTCAGGCGAGAACTCACACTGCAAAGGTGTAACGTTGTGACCAACCATATAATCTATTTCGACAATCCCAAACTCTAAAACATGGGGTTTATGTTTTTACAAGTTATTATACATGTAATTTGTGAATTATTCTTTTCATGCATATTCTATGTAAATACTAAACAATTCAAATATTTTAATTCGGACGTTTTAATTCATGGGTAGGTGACTGGAGTATATATACATGTATTTAAAATAGAAATATATAAAACATGTTAACGATTTAGATTTATAATTTTAAAAAAATCTAAAAGCACAAGGTAGGAAAAGGGTCCTATTCGGCCCCCTTTTCCAAACTTGTTCAAATAAAATTTGCGTATGGATATTTTTTATCCTAAAACACCAATATTTCAGAAAAAAAAGAGTTTCT
>JAOXYJ010066210.1:0-11814 GCA_028566555.1 Lithophaga nigra
GTGTCGGTACGGGGAAACCAGTACTTCTTTTCGTCTTCAAAACGTTGTCTCATGTCTGGTTTGATGACTTCATCTAAACTGTTGGCGGACAGAGCCATATATGCACTATCTGTATCCATGGCACAATACTGGACCACTGATATGTGCCGTTTGTAGTAATCACATGTCTAATCCTTCTTTCCTTATTCATGACTTACCACTGGATTTTAACATGAGCAACACGACGGGTGCCCCTAGTGGAGCAGGAGATTATTACCCTTCCGGAGCACCTGATCTCACCCCCGGTTTTTTAGTGGCGTTCGTGTTGCTCTGTCTTTAGTTTTCTGTGATATATTTGTAATCAGTGTTTGTCTTTGTGTCATTGTTTGGCCAAGCGTTGTATGTTCTTTTTGATTTACGGTTTCATGGCTGCCCTTCTGGTATCTTCGAACTTTACTTAGCTTCAAATGTCATATTTGTTTCCAAGAAGAAGATCTTCAAGTGTATTCCAAGATGGCCGCCACCGTAGAACATAGTTTAACATTAGACCCTATGGGAATACACTTTAAGATCTTCTAGATGGTCCTTTATAAAGATTGCTCATTTTCACAGATTGGATGAATAGCATTGCGACTATGGGAGCATCTTCAAATAGCCAAAAGCAAACATTTACTAAAATTTAAACTGTATATTCAATGAATTTGACTGTTTGATTTCACGTTTTTTGCAAATTAGACGTAAATAATCAGAATATATACTCTATTTTATGTATTTTTTTAACATTTACTATGTACATGATGTAGGCGTTCTTAAATAGTCATATGTTTACCAGGTGAGCCTTTAGTTGCCATTTTAAAACATTTTTAACCTTTTCGAACCCCGAGCACCAATACGGTTTTACAGAGAATACAATGCTTTATACAAGCGCTCCTTAATGTCAAAAATCATGGTTATACTGTTGGTTGCTAGACATTAGATTTCGAGTAGAATTATCATTATGTGTGCTGATCTTCCCATAAGTATAATGTTAAAAGGATAGGTTAAATCTACAGCGCATCTTTCATAAAAGAATGAACGTTGGATTAATATTGGCTTATTATACAGAGGTCTATAAAAAACGAAAGAATTAATTGGTATTTCTGGAAAATATTTTTTCCAATTTTCATGAGTCAAAACAGGCATTTAAATATTGCAAGCCGTCTTTTGTTTTAATGTTGACTTTTAAGGAAAAGAAAATCAAATAATTCTGTATGCAAAAGTGCGTCTAAACGTTGAGTTAGAATACGAGTTCGAGTTAGAGCATGCAATTGGAAATAAAAACAACGATTTTCGAGCAATGATGTATAAATGAATGACAAGAAAAATATAGCATGTATAGGGAATTGCAATTCATTTTTGAACTGCCGAAAAAAACTTTTTTTCAAATCTTTAATTAAGTTTTCATGGAAGAACTCATTACTTAATTATCCAGTTTAGTCTTTTTTTAACATATACTTCGATTCAGATATTTTTAATTAAAACTACCCTCTCACAAATAGCACCAGTCCTGTAGACAAATCAGAGAAAATATTTTTTTTCGTTTTGATACCCCTACATATTTACATATTCTTACAACTTTATACACGTTATACATTTACCAGTTTATCATTACCAGACATACAACTAAAAGCGAGCTTAAAATTTAACTCAAACTTGAACTTGACGTCTAGCTCGGAATGTAAACCGAAACATAACTCGAACTCTAACTCGAACGAATAGAATTTTAACTTGAACTTCAACCCGAACACTAACTCAATCTTAAACTTGAATTTAAACTCAAAGTACCGGAAATACGGACGTGAGCGTAGACACCGGTTGTCTTCTATCACGTCCACGTTCAACCTATATATACAGGGAAGGAATCGTCATTTGCTCATTTGCATTCTGGACGCTGAAGATACCACAATCATGTTCTCCTGCGAGAAGTGTGGTAAAGAGTTTACTGACAAGTCTAACCTTAGACGACACCAAAAGACTCATGTGCAGTCTTCACAGACATATACCTGTAATATATGTAGCAACGAGTTCAGCGGGGCGGACAATAAAAAACGCCATGAGGCTGCCCATGGACCCCGGCCGGTATTTATCTGCCGGTTGTGTAACCATACATTTGAGAGAAAGGATAACTTTGACTAGCATATGGCCAACCATCAAAAGCAAATGGAGAAATAAACACCAGTACCAACCAAGAGACGAACCTCACCACAACCCGGACCAAGCCATAAAAGACCAAGGCTACTGTCACCTAAGGAGAAAATCCGACAGTCTCTCGGAACTCAACCAAATATTTTACAGGAAGAACCTGACACCAGGGTGTTGTACTTGATACAATGGGATGCCATACGAAAGGAGGAAAATACCGAGAACCGAATCCAGCACCAGTACATCTTTACCTTGAATGATATTACTTCTTCAACCTTCCCGGAGATGGCCCACCAGATATGTGCAGAACAGACCACAGCCTTTAAAATCAACCTTTCGTTTGGTTTTATTTTACGACATGTGGCAACCCCGGTTTTTTTCCTGTTCCACATCTCATCCGCAACGAGGAAGATTTAGAGATGTTTTTGGACGAGTTAAATGCCCAAGATATTTTAGAGTTTATACGCCAATAGCGGCTTGATACTAAATGGATCGTCCATTTACTGACCAGTGTGACCTTCTACATCAACAAATTGATCGGCCATCCCATAGGAGCCAAAGTCGTTCTGCCAGATTATATTTTAAAGAATAGAGGTATCGTAGCATTGGATGGAGGTATCGTAGTATCTACTGGAGGCTACAACGACAACGTGCTTTTTCCGGTGTTTGGCTTGCACCGTAGAGCTCCCGCAAAAGATGTTGAGATCCCGGTCAAAACATATTTGCTCCAGTATTTATAACACCGGGAGATGTCCGCCAGAGAGTTTACGGGGAAAACTCTGGGTGAATTGATCTTTTTGGAAACTCTGTTTTAAGTCAACATATTCATCTATGACTTGCAAGAGACGGAAGGAGACATCGCAGCTAGATTAGTACGCCGTAATCCATACAACTACGACACCACCATGAATCTGAACTTATATGAAGATCACTTTAGCTACGTGAGTGACATGGAGAAATATACTCACAGCTACCAGTGCTCAAAATGTGACAGATTTTTCAAACACATAGGCATGCTTCACAGACATGAAAGTACCTGTACTAGTGATGTCATTTATAAATAAATGAGTCTATCATACACCACAGACCATCTTTGAACCTCTAGAAGATGAAGGTATCCACGTCATCGGATCATTATTACCCGTACAGAACCACCTATGACATCGAAGTGATGTTACAACCTACTGAGAAACCAAGGTCCGATAAATTGGAATGGACGAATCTGCACCTTTTACTCAGTATTTCTTGTGTTCTAACGTCCCAACCTATACTGAGCCAGTCTGTTTTGTCTCCAAAGGTGACAACAGTGATACAGTGGATTCTTGTTTAAGATATCTCAAAGACATCAGCGAGAAAGCCTTCCGGTTATTGATGCCCAGGTAGGGTGATACCTTTGAGCAGATCAAAGAGAGATTAGACCAAGATTTAGAAGACTGCATGGACCTCATAAATCACCTTATAAATTAAAACAGTAGATGGAACAACATCTCCTGGAACTCCCTATGTTAGGATTCAATATTGGAAGTGCCAAGAAAGTTGATTTTTTCACAAGGTTGGTGGACAATCATAAGGTAAAGTACACTGTAAAGCGTACCATTAATTTCATATGTATAAAGACGAAGACGATGTTCGTTGATATAACCATTACTTGGCATCCAGGTTAAGTTACAGGCAGCTCCGAAAAGCATATGGATTTACGGAACAAAAGGGTTTCATTCCCTATGAATGGATAACGTCCCTGGACAAACTCCAAGTTACAGAATTACCACCTTATGAAGCGTATTTAGTACCTTGAAAAACGAAAACATCTGAGCTGTGTCAGAACGTATGGCAAGAGAAGAAGGTGATCATCATCAAAGAGTTCCTGATGTGGTATAACAATAAAGATGTCAAAACTATGCTGGGAGCCATCGACAAGATGTTTGGCTACTATAAGAGTTTGAATGTAGACATATCCAAAGACAGGATCAGTGTTCTGGGACTCATGTTAAAATGATGTTAATGGTCTTTCGGATTATTTTACCGTACCAGATGAAAAGAAAAATCAAAAACTTGTACGACTTGTACAAAGACAAGATCTTATGTGATACCAGTATCAGCTTTCACCGTGACCATAAGAAACACAAGACCTTCACACGATCGGCAGAATACAATGATCCTAAATCATGTAAACTGATTTACGGAGAAGATGCTAATGCTCTTTATCTCTGAAACATCATGGAAAAAATGTCCATGGACCGGAAGAAAGGAGACGGATTCAAAAGGAAGACACTACTCGGTACGAATGTATGGCCATCGAGTGGTTAGAATGGGAAGAGAAAAAAACTGAATACAAAGATACCAATACGGTGTGCTGCATAACTCGAGACAAGTCGGTGAATCCCATGAATGGAAAGAGTTTCGAGGAACTGTATAAGACTTCGCAGGACACAATAGACTAAATCAAAGACAATGGCTATGATGTCAAGCAGATGTGGGAATGTGAATGGGAACCTTTAAAGAAACAAGACCCGCACCTAAAAGCCTTTGGCAGTGACATGTAGCAACTTGCGATCGTCACAATACCATGGTTGAAGGCTCTATCGTACGGGCTGTCGTGGACGACAAGCTGTTTGAAGCTTTGGAAGAAGATCTCCACGTCCCAGACGATTTGAAAAGTAAGTTTGTCGAAATGCAACCAGTCTTTAAATGCATGGAGGTATCCAGAGATGCCATCCTTGACCGTATGAAAGCATATACTGAAGATATACTGGTTTCATGAACCAGAAAAAAGTGCTTGATTGGCTGCATGTTTGGAGAAAAGAAAACATGATCATTTCATGTGTTGAAATGGTATGTGAAACACGGCTTGAAAGTGACTAAGATACATCAAGTGATCGAATATACACCTTCTACCAGTTTTAAAAATTTTGGCGAACAGTTCAGTGATGCCAGAAGAGCGGGAATGCCTATCCAAATAAGAAGATTGCAGAGAATAAGAAGTTGATGGAAAATTCTACCCATGGTAAAACTGTCACTGACAAGAAAAGACACACAGCTATGATATATTGCCAGGAGCACCAAGTCAACCGGTACCTTGAGGACCGTTCATTTCGTTGGTATAATCAACTGAGTGGCAAGACATCCGAGATTGAAATGAGTAAAAAGACCATCCATTTGGAACTGCTGATGCATATCAGTTGTTTAATTTACCAGTATGTCGGATGTTGCAATTTTCATAGACGTCTTTTACGATCGCCGGGATCTCCAACATTGTGCCACGGATATCGATAGTGCATATATGACTATATCCGCCAACAGTTTAAGACTAAGTTATCAAACCGGACATGCTAGACAGAAATGTACCGATACTCCAGAACTGGCAGTTCTAGAAAAGACACCTGGTTTATTTAAGACCAAATGTACTGGTGATAGTATGATCATTTTGTATAGCCAGACGTACATTGTATTACTGTAGGATAAATTTATCTGCAAAGGGATCAAAAAGAAAATAAATTCCAGGAAACGTACAGCGACGTTCTGACCAAACAGTCTGGATGCGGTACCAACGGAGGTTTTCGTTCATTGGATAACCAAGTCTATACTTACCTGTGAGAAAGGTCAGGATTTTCGTACCTTTATCCATAACGTAAAGTCTTGGCGGATGGAGTGATTACGTCAATAGAAGTAAATTAGACATTTAGACTGATTATGTCTGATCAACAGATGAACGGTTTATCGACCTTGTGTGTATGTATGGGTGGGTAAGTTTTGCATCAGATGTGTGGACAGTCCACTCCGTTTTAAAAGTCGAGTCTTCTGTTATCTGAAAAAAAATTAAAAAAAGAAAGAATAAAAATGAAATAAACGACTGCGCCAAGAGCGCATGATACGCCCGTCATCTGCTTTAAGTAATTGTTTGGTAAAGAATGAATTGAAGTACAGTATCAGCATCAAATCTGAGGATAACAAAAGATCAGCTAATTATACTAGACATACATGTACCTACTGTGTGATGTCTTATCATGTCATCTTGGGAAGCTGGATTATCACTTTCAATTCAACTATCATGGCCAGCGACGATTATTGTGAAATTGAATTGAGGATCACCTCAATCATCAAAGTAAAATGCATTGTCTGCCAGGAAGGGAATTCTTGTTCATATCAAATAAAGTCCATATGTACAGAAAGGAATCTGTTTTAATCTGCATTAGCAATTGCAACCCAATGTTCAAGAATTTCAATAATCTCAGTCACTAAAATGACTCATAATATCAAGTTCAGATTCTTTTGTTTGTTTTACTGATTCCATTAAATACATCACAAAGTCTAAACAAACTGTTTCAATGAAATCCAAATTAATTTGTGGTCCGAATAGTATATTTCTAGTGTGCCACTTTCAAATTTATCAACATTTGTGAATATTAAGTCAATTGTGGAATTGTAATCATTTGTTGGCTTATTAACAATTTGATGATATTTAAGTTGCTGAACCATAATTAATGAAAGCTGCTGTTTGCTGGATGTTGCTTGATTCCAATCAACATTAAAGTCTCCAATGAAAATTGCACTCTTATCACCAATGTATTTTTCGTGAACATGAAAAAGCCTTTCGCAAAGTTGGTTTACTGGTTTATTAGGTGGTTTATAGATAACAACAATGGTCAAGTCTTCTTTGTTTTTCGTCCTAAAAACAGATATTTCAATGCCGTTGATAGATTCATTGCAAGGACAGTCTGGACAAAGTTCATGTTTTGAATAGATTTCTGGATTTATACAAATGTTTGCTCTCTCTGCGCAGCTGCTTACCAATATTGGGATCTTCAAATTTGACTTGCATATTGAGATAATTCTGATACTTCTATTTTCATCATTTTGCAAGATGCACCATTTATTAAACCATCTGATGTATCCAAGTTGACAGTTATCTCATAGTAGATGTTTTCTGCGGCTTCAAGAATATTGCATAATTGTTTAGTGTTTTCTTAGTTGTTTTTAAAGCTATCTAATATCTTAGTTTTCATTGCTGGTGGCACTGATCCAATTAGTGTGCCTTTAGCTATAATGGCATGTACATGTCCACTAGTTCTGTGGATTACACTAGAATTGAATACATACACTTTATCATTAGTGGTGAACAAATGTAGAGAATCCCAAGGATATGTTTGTGAACTTTCATCTATCATCTGCTGCTTTAATACAGAAATGTCTTCCTTTGTGTGATTACCTTACGGAAGCGATTAAGCAACTCAGCAAATGGTTTGCTGTCTGCTTGTCTCATGATTTCCTTAAGCTCAAACATCGAAAAATTTACCTCCCATATGTTTGTTGCCAATGACATGTATCCAGTGGATTTTAGGGTGAAAATGTAACTGTCCATTACTGGTTTGAGCTGGAATAGATCGCCAACTGCAATCACAGATATTCCACCGAAAAGTTCTTTTTTCTGGGTGATTTCCATGAGACGTTGGTTAATATAGTTTAGCATGTTAAAACCAACCATTGAAATTTCATCAATGAATATAAGCTTCACTTCCCCAGACTGGTTCCGTAAAGTGTTCAAAGCACTAGAGGATAATGGTTTGTATTGCAAATTCAGATTTGCAGGAATCTTAAGTGCATTGTGAATGGTATTGCCGTGGATGTGATAAGCTGCTTTTCCTGTAGGAGCCATTAACACCAATCTTTTTGTTGTGAACCTTTCACCTGCTTGTTTATTCATAAACTTCAGTGCGATTCGATAGAGTGCATTGGTCACATAACTCTTTCCTACACCTGCTCCACCACTAAGGAATGTATATATAGGTTCTGTAGATGTTTTTTATATATGTATTATGTCATACACAAATTCTAACTGCTATTTGTTCAATCTACGCATGTGTTGTCGGAAGTCTTGATCAGTAAGCTCGTATTGTTTATTTAACTCTGCTTCATCAGCTGATTGTTGCAGTCCAATATCAATACCAATATCATAGTTTTCAATACCTACATCTGGAGGAGTAGATTTGTTTGCAATATTCTCTGCATTTTCACATTCTGTCTGTGGCGCTATTTCATCCCATGCATCCTCAAGATCAACTTCATCATTCACCAATCTCTGTGCTTCTTCCACAGCTTCTCTGAAAGGTTCATAAATTATCCTTTCTGTCTCTATTTCATCCTTTATTTGCAAATATCTCTCCTGAAATGTTCTACATGATTTTTTCAATTCCTTTGCATTTCGCCATGGAGAATAAAGCATAAGTAATTCTCTATAGTGCTTTTCAGAGTTAGTATCAACATTAAAATGCACTGAGCGAATTATTCTGGCTTTCTTCCTTCTCTTGAATTTAGGTTCAGTTGATATTTGATCTGCGTCTTCATCATCATCATTCTGGATAGTGTGAGGTTAAGATAAGAAATCAGCATGTTTATTTTTTCTAGAAATGGGTCTGTTGATAAGTCCACTAGGATAAGCATCATAAAATGCAGCATATTCAACAAATGACATTTTTTCCATACACAGCATGGTCTATCACAGCATCGTGTGAGTATGTTACTACATTCTATGTCATCATCATCGTCTTTCATCACATCTAATTAACTTGCTGGTTTCAATAGTGATACACGTTCTTCAGGAGGACTAGTATTCAAGAAGATTGTTTGTCTAGAAGACTTTTTCATAGGCAGTTGTAAGCAAATATATGCTGCTTCTTGTGCTCCCATTTCTACTGCATTTAAAAATTTGTTCCCTACTAATTTTATCTGTTCTTTCGAAGTTTTTTCCATCTCTTGCCTCTACTGAAGCTTTCCTCAAAAGTTCACTCATGCCTCGTTGAGACTTTGTGATATAGGATGCTACATATGTCGCACAAGCATATACATCTAAGATGTACTGAACATCTAAGTTCGCTCTCCACGCTTTCAAAATGTGCGTGCTATAATTATTGATTCTTACCTCCTGCGGCAAGCGTTTCAAAAATACAGTTGGTGAGTTGATTGAAGCTCTGAGTGCATTTATATACTGGTCCCAATCTAGGTCAAATTTGTTTAAGAGGGTTTCAAAAGTTGCATTATCATCTTCTGCTATAATATCAAGTTCTTTTGGTATTTTTACCCACATTTCTTGATATTTTGTTATTTCTTCCTTTGAAAAATCAGGGGCTTGAAGAGGGTGGAGAATAACTTCTGTCTATAGGAGGTTTTGGAAACCCAAATCTGCATTTCTTTTTGCCTTTTTCCTGCAGGTGTGGGTATGCTTGTGCATCTGTAAATTTATCAATTCAGAAATATCACTAGAAGTGCTATTTTCATCTGGCATTTGACAGGTTATAAATCTATCAATATATCTACAAACTTCCTCACCTGAATCTTCGCCAAACTTTGGTGCATCTGAACACCAAACCATCATATGGATATGGGGTGAGCCCCTTTGCTGGTATTCTATTCGGTAAAAATAATCTTCAATTTCACCAAGTGGGTTTCCTTCTGACAACAGAAAATTTGTTATAAACTTCTTTGTGGAAAAGTCAAAATGCCTAGCACAAGTAATTGCATCAGACTGAATGAGTCGACATTTTTCTTGCCAGCTGAGGTTATCTATTTCTTCATCAGTGTATTCTTTATTGTCAACAACCTTTCCTAATATTTTCAGAAGGTGTGGCCAACGTGTTTCTGCTGCAGATAATGTAACAAAAAAGGTAGCAGGTCCACACTGTCTAATGAGAGCATACAATTCTTTGCTTACTTTCTCAAAGTATGTTGGTTAGCCTCTAATATTAGCAAGAAATTTGTAAGCTTTGTCGTGGTGTACAAGATCTACTGCTACTGAACCTCTGACGTCTTTAGCAGTTAATGTCATGTCCTTTGTTTTCACTTTGCGCACAGCTAATTGAGTTTGATCAATCAAAGTCTTCATTTGAATTTTCTTCGTTTTGAAGAATATATTCTCTATTGACATTGCTACTCTCCTATCTGAGTTTCTTAATTCAGACTTTACTGTCTCCCCATATGTCACATTTGCCTGTCTTTCTTTATTTGTTGGACGTTTAACTCCACAGAAAATTCTAGGAAAGGCCAACTCTTCTGCATCATCTTGGATGAATACACTTACAGGTATCTGACCTGCAAAGTTTTAGATACGCTGTCTCTCAGAAGGTTCAACAAAGTCAGGAGCAGTAAGCAATGTGTCAGCCTGATCAGATATTAATTCATTCTCATCTACCTCACTCCAAGCATCATCATCATTGACATTGTTTTCACTGTCATCTTTCCCAGGCTGGATATCATTTTCACCATCTGACATTGCATCATCTGTGTCTTCTACATCAATGTTGAGGTGAGTGTCATGATCCCATTTAGTGTTAATTATGCTCTTTATAAAGTGTAGATTGTGACAATTGTTGAGCAGTCTACCAAGTAATTCCGGGCGAATATTTAAGCAGTAAATATGATGTCGATACTTCAATCCGCGCTTTAAAGTTGCTTTTATTGTTGCCGTTTCTGATGTGTGTCTATGTAATTGGGTTACAGTGTTTGATACATTTGATGGAACTAAAACCATATTGCCTTGAATAAATTTCTGTCTTCCACGAGATCTTGATGAATCTTCATAAATGGCAATAACACTGATATTAGAGTCAGTTCTAAATGATTCAAGTCTTTCAATATGTTTTGCTCCGGGAATTTCATTTTTTTCATGAGAGATGTTGGTGGAATTTTTCCTTTCTTAATGTAATTTTGACAAGTATGACATACTCAACATGTATTGTTAACACTCTGAATTCTAGGACACTGAGCTAAGATGTCAATCACTTCGTCTGTTTTGTCTTTAGAGAAGGTAGATTCAAATTTTATAACACTGTGTTTATACCACAGCTGTTGACAGTTGGAACAAACACATATGGGTCCTTTGCTTACTGTTTAATGAAACTTCTGAATCAATGTTTGTATGCTAGATGATTTTTGTTTTCTTCTTTGTGATCTCTTGTGCAATCTTTCTCTAACCAAATCTGTCTTTCTGTAAATTAGGCTAAGTCTCTTTATTTTTCTAGCTTTAGAATCTCTTAACATCTCTCTCCTTTTATATGCACTGTTTAATCTTTTAAGTTTTCTCCTTCTTGATTCCCTCAATAACTCTGTTATCTTGTATGAAATACTGGTTTGTAAGCTTTTAAGTCTGCGCAACTTAGTCTCTCTCTCCGTTTCTGCCTTTTTGTACGCAGGATCCAAACGTTTACTCTACGAGTTTTAGTTTCTCTCTGCATTTCTCTCTTTTTGTAAGCAAAATCCAAACGTTGATCAATACGAGCTTTAGCATCCCTGTCGCTTTCTGCCTTTTTGTAAGTAGGATCCAAACGTTTGTCGGTGCGAGCTTTAGTCTCTCTCTCTCTTTCTGCCTTTTTGTAAACAGGATCCAAACGTTTGTCGCAACGAGTTTTAGTCTCCCTTTCCAATTCTGTCTTTTTGTAAGTAGGTTCTAAACATTTGTCCCGTCTACTTTTTGTTTCTCTTTCTATTTCTTTATCTTTATACTGTTTGCTCAATCTTATTTCTCTCCTCCTTTTATTTTGCAACTTCCTTTCACCTGCTGTCATTAATATTTTTTGCCTCTTGTACCTTCTGTAGTTCTTGTAGTATTTATTTCGATTCTTTGCAGTCTGAAAAAAAATATGTAAGTTATGATTACCTTGATTT
>JAOXYJ010066430.1:0-18888 GCA_028566555.1 Lithophaga nigra
AATAAAATAAATAAAATAAATAAAAGAAGACCTGTTTATAGTCAAAGAATGATCTTTCTTCTCTTCTTCCCAATTTTTCTATTTAAAAGAATTAATATTTCGTTGTTATCGTTATCTAGTTTCTGTTGTCTTCATTATTTATTTGTTTAATTTTGAAAAAAGACCGGTCGTAAATTTTATCATCGTATTAAAACTGTAAAAAATCAGATTAAATGAGCATATTAACAATTATACAAAACTGAATATAGTGATAGAAGTGTCCTTTTAAATTTTATTGTTATTTGCAGTGAAGTTGATAGACAATAGAGACGAAAGACCGATAAGTCTATTCCTTGGAAAAGGCGTTGAAGCAGTAATCAGTTCTGAAAAAGGTACAACAATAATATTACCTCACCTCTGAGAAATATTGCTTTAATCTAGCACTTAGAAAATGTTAAAATAATATAAAAGTGCCAACCTTAGGTTAATTTTTATAGTTAGGAGAGGTTTTATGTAGTCTAAATGTTCCCGATCTCAGCAATATGTTAACATATAATAATAGAAAAGTATAACAAGCCGACAATTGCATGTGCTGAAGTCATTACAGTAGCACTAAACACACATTTCAAGAAGTAAATGTCAAAATCTAATAATTTAAATATGGTGATGCTTACTGATGGCACATCTTTGTTTTATTTATAGATGCAGAGAGGAAACCACTTAAGGTTGTGGTGAGAGGAGCAGCAAAAGAACAAGAAATTATAGATAGACTAAACTTACTGAAAGATGACATAAATCAGGGAAATTACGAGATTCAGCTGGACAACGTGCGAAGCGGGAGTATCATATTGCACATAACAGTGCCAAGTCACGTTTTGCAGACAGAAGAGGTTTTCTGCAATGCTTTGGTAGAATTTATGAGGAATATTTTCCATAAGGTTGATGTAACATCCGGAGCAAACAATGAAATAAGTGCAGTCATCTTAGACTTTGACGATTTGGTTGACAGTGGTAAGTAGCGCTCCTTAAACTGATTACTCGAATATCTAATAATCATGTAAACAAAACGGGAACGTTGCAGCTGAAGAAACTAGAAATCCGAAATCAAGTGAACGTAGTTAAGTAGCTCTTCGAGTTTCAGTTTTGCCATAACAGTGTTATTTGAAACCTGAACTGTTATATGTTGGTGGTATATGTTAATCATTTTCATTTTTACATGATAAGAAGCACTTTATTGATATTAATAGATACATGCAAAAGATTCGTGACAAATCATTAGACCGATCTAAAAAGTGCTATATCTGAAGAATGTTTCACAAAATATTAAACTTAACAGAAACTTAACAAAAACTTTTTTACCCGTAGTAGATCATAGCCACGCAAAATGAATGGATATTAAGATTCAAAACCAACCCGCAAACATATGAATAACGTTCATTCTTTCTCTCTCTCTAACACCAGAATATTCGAGAAGCTCAGAGTCCTTTTATGCACATATCTCCTTTAGTTTAAATGGCATGAGAAATATTACCTGGCATCCTTGGTATATTGTTATTTTCAAAATGTTTGCACAGAAATAAAATATGAAGCTGTTACGTCAGTTTGCTAGCTCTTATGCCTGATAATATAGATATGACTTACGCCAAATAACATGTACTTAAACAACAATTTAGAATAAAACTAAATTTGTTGACTTATTTTGTTTCAGACTATGAGCAATTGCTGGTGACAGAACAATCGTTAGAAGAATTTGAAGATGACTTTAGTGATAATCCGGATGATTTGATACTTGAGGTTAAAGTAAGCGAAAATACGATTACATCAGAAAATCGGCTTTTCGAGGAGACTTCCACTTTTGTGAGAGATTTATTGAGAAGGACGAGTGATTCACATCATTTATTTGATTCCAGAGAGCCAGTGCATGTTTTTATTCATCCAATCATCACTGAAGGTACCTTGATTGTTGATAGACGAACGTTCTCTTAAAAAAAATAAAATCCCTTACTGAAAAAAACAGCTTCTTGCAAGTATTTGCTGTAAGCATGCAGCAGACATTGCTGCATGTATGCTGCAAACATTACTGCGACTTTCTTGCAAATATTACAAACTTCTGTAGACTCAAGTCTATATAAAAGACAATTGCTGTAAACTTGCTGCATATGTGCAGCAAACATTTACCATGCAAATTAGGTTTGCAGCAAAATGCTGCGAACTTGCAGCAAAAAGCTGCAATCCTGTGGCAACATTACCGCAAACACACAGAAAAACCTGCTGCAAGTATGCTGCGAACTTGCAGCAAAAAGCTGCAATCCTGTGGCAACATTACCGCAAACAAACAGAAAAATCTGCTGCGAGTTTGCTGCAAACTGCGGCAATTACCTGCAGACAAGCTGTGAACACCATTTTCCTTCAAATGTTCCCCATCCAAAGCAAGTAGCAACATTAAAACAACATAAAAATCTAAGAAATTGAAGTATGTATTATTGATTCAAGTCAAATTATTAACAAATAGTTAATTTTTGAAATGATAATGCTAATACATACAAGGCAGTGTCTAAATATACTGTTCAGTTCATTATGAGGCATACAAACTGCATAGATTGACATGTAAAATAATTTGTTCCTATCATTTATACAACACTTGAGAGAATATTTTCATAACATAACACTATAAAAAAACTTAGAAGAGAATGTGTCCATGGGACAGAGACGCCCCCACCAAAGGTTAAGTTCGGTAAACAGGAAGTTGGCATGTGACATCCATAAAAGTCGCATACACGATACAACTCATGGTGCTGAAGCTACATACCAAATTTCAAATCATTCACATAAGTGGTTTCTAAGTTTTAGCTGACAAAAACTTTTCATATATACAAAAACTAAGTTTAAGTCCGGTAAACAAGAAGTTGACATACAACATCAATGAAAGTCGCACACACAATACAACTCATCATACCGAAGCTAAATACCAAATTTCAAATCATTCCCATATTAAAATGGTTTCTGAGTTTTAGCTGACGAAAATTTTTCATATACAAAAACTAAGTTTAAGTCCCGTAAACAGGAAGTTGATATGCGACATCCGTGAAAGTCGCATACACAATCAACTCATGATGCTGAAGCTATATACCAAATTTCAAATCATTCCCATAAGTGGTTTCTGAGTTTCAGCTGACGAAAATATATGTGGACGTACGGACGAAGATAAAACTTAATACCCCAGACGCCTATCGGCTGGGGCATAATTAGTACTCTAAGAAAAATGTACTATTACAACAATTACATTTGTAAAACACAGTCGTCATCAAACTTCAGTGAAGTGACTAAATATGAAATAGTGTCACATTTTTCTGTTATGCCCAGATGTGATTTCCAGAAAATGAATCGATAAATTATTGATGATCTGCTAGTAATTTTGTTTAGGGAGACAACCCTTTTTCTTTGACACATATTCATGTAGATAGCTCGTTGAAAATAAAAATAAACAACCCTAATTCTGCTGAAACCAAATACATTGCAAGACTAAGAGTAAGAAACTAATGCTTACAACAACGCAGAAAAATTGATAGAACAGAAATATGCTTCCTAAATATAAAAAATTGTCAAAACTTTCAAGGGGCACAACTCGTATATGATAACTTGTAAGATCAGAAAAATCAAATTTGTCCTTAATTTTATGATCAGAAACAGTGTCTGTAAAGATCAAAACAATCTTAAAATAAAATAATTTTCCATAAAACTATCATTTTAACAATTTTCAAAATGTTAACTCCTGAACAGTAAATGTCTGTAAATATTAAAGCAATCATTTGCGGAAAACAAAAGTTATGATTTTAACATTTTTTCAAACTGTCAATAGTCATAACTCCTAAACAGCATGTGTGCCATCTGAAATTGAAGTGGAACTGTAATTTGTAATAAGAAATAGTGACTGTAAAAATCAGACCAATCCTAGAATCTGGTTTCTGTAAATAGATAATGCTTTTGATTTTTTTCACACGGTGGGACAATGTAGCATCTACATGTATGTGCTACCAAAAAAATTTCTGAGGGCATAAAATGCAAATCTGTTTTGCAAAAACTGTTGAAAGTAACTATTTATGATGCTCATACTCATCAAATTTTAAACCTCAAAAACAATACGTATAGTTAATGCAATTTGTAATATCTTGCCCAAAGTATAGGATTTTGGCTTAATGATTAAAAAATGCATGCTTGCAAAAATATTCAATTTAGTATTATTGTATTTTCACTATCTAACAACAATATGTACATTCAAAACAACAGTTTTCAAAATTATCATTTTTGATTCTGCAAATCACTGTAAAACATGTACATCTTTTATACATAAAAAATTGCTCTACTGAGTTCATGCTTCAAAAAGCTATATAAGATATTACATCAAACTGAGATCAGTATATCCATATATAAAATTTAGTTTTTGTTTCAAATGTCAAAATGTTGAAATTTTGAAAACCTGATCCTTTTATTGTAAAAAATAATCTGCAGTCTGGTTTGACTGTTGTTTCAAAACAATAGGGTCACAGCCTCCATGACCAATGCTAAGAATAAATTCTTTCACCAAAAATAATTAAAAGGAATCATACATCTTAACTCTTGAAAAAATTGTTTGGAAAAAAAAATTATTAGTGACAATGTCTCAAGACAAAATATATGAAACAAACAGCATTAAAACACAAAAAAAATAATTTTTGTGTAATCCACAATGTAAAATACATGTAAAAATACCAAAATCAAGTAGTAGTGACATAATATGTAAATGTATAATAAAATCAGAAAAGTCATATGTGTATTTAATGCAAATATTTGACAAATGATAGTGAAGTGCCACTTCATATTTGTACTGCAATACGGTTAATGAAATTAAACATGCTAAGTGCCACTTCATATTTGTACTGCAATACGGTTAATGAAATTAAACATGCTAGATTTATAATTCATTCCAAATATACAGTATTTTGACTTTATTGAAAATATTGATACAGTAAATAAAATATCTGTCAAATCCTATTGGAGACTTTTTTTCAGAAATAATTTTTTTCAGCACTTAACTACTTTGTCAATTTGGTTAATAAACTCAATAAATTGAACCCATCTTCCAAGAATTTTTCTAGGGGATATTCCAGAAAAAATTATACAGGAGGGTTGCACGGTACTTGTGGGTGTTGAAGTAAATTTTTGGTTTCAATGAGTCAAATTGTATGGGTTTTTGTACAGTGGAAAAAAATGCATCATTCATCAAGCATTCAAGCTACATGTAGTCCAAAACAAAAGGTTGCAACTCTAACAATTAATAGTTTTGATATGCAAGCATACATAACACAGCTGATTTTCATTCACACAAAAAATATTGTTTTTTAATTTGCCTTCCAGTAAGATAAAAGTCTAAATTAAAGGCTTAATATGGACCAAAAATGAAAAAAAATATTTTGCTTTACACATAACAGTGTCCATTTTGAAATTGCTCAAAAGTTCCCTTTTTATGTACCTGGGCCTTTTAAGACTAGCTGAAACATTGCTTCATCACAGTCTAAAACAAATATATGATAACCCTAGAAATTGTCAGTGAATCTTAAGCCAAAATAGTACAGCTATGCATGTCTGCTAGTGAAAATTAATAATCTTAGCTTACTGAACTCTAAAAAGCAAAACGATAGAAATATGAAAAATGTACATCTTTTTATCAGTGATTGCATGCAATGAGAGTACAGAAAACTAAAACAAAATATACATCTATCTAATACATGCAAGTAGCTATAAAAAAATCACAGGTTCATTCATTTACAAAATAATTTTATCAGCTATAATTATAGAACCATCTTATTTTGTTGGTTTGAAAATTTCCAGGTTAACATAGACCATGCAATACAATCACAAATGTAATCATCAGAAAATCAATGATGAGCAAATGTTAATACAATGAAATGCCCTCTATAAGTACCCCCCAACCACTTTTGCAATATATACCATACAACAGATCATATTGAAAAGTTGTATGACCAAGACATATTATAAAATAAAAAGGTTTAAGCTAATAAATGGTTCACATATGAAAGAAAATTGAAAGATACATAAAATATGCATTTAGTCCATCAGTTTTTCATCAATTTCTTGTGGGCTCTGACCATTGTTCCAATTTTGGCATTAAATGCTGCAATAACATTTTTGGCCTCCATACCGAACGTCTTCAGTGCATATGCTGAAAAATTAAATTATTATTAGTTTTGCCATTGTTTAAATATGATCAGTTTTGATTAAATTTTTCAATGTACTTTTTTTTTCAACTATTAGTATTTATCAGAATATCTGCAAAGCAATGAGTCAGCTAACTGTGTAAAATCCCCAACAAACATACAATTATGCACATGAAAAGAATGTTTATGATGCTCTTTGAGCCTTTCCTATTAAAAAGACGTGTCCCCTGCCGCCTTTTTCTAATGAAAGCAAGTGCAACATACCATCTGTTCATTAAAAATCTTGAATGGTTAAGGATGAGTATATGTATAAATTTCCTTGTACAAACAAGCAATGCAATAAAACTTTACTCTTTATTAAAGCTTACCTTTTAATGCTCTTCCAATAATTGTGGCAGCAATTTCTGTCCCAGACTTGCCTACTACTTCACTTGGTTGGAAAAATCCATTTATCATTAACTTTAATGCACATGTCTTTGTTTTCCCTTTAAAAGTGCCTTGAACATCACTAAGCCATTCAATTGGCACATACACTGTCTGGCCCTCTATCAGTTGAACATAACCTGGGGGATGTTTTCTGCTCCTTGTTCTATAATTAGCTAAAATGAAGTAAAAATACTTTTAATAAGATTTAAAAAATTAAACCAGAGACTCCAAAGACCTTGCAACCTCACCTAGCATAAAGTTGACTAGAAAAAAATTATTGCCATTAAATTTTAAACCAGAGGCACCAGGGAGCTTGCAATCTCACCTAGCATAAATTAAGTAGCCAGGAAAAAAATAAATATTGCCATTAAATCTATCTGTATTCTAACATGCCCATGTGGGCTGCTACCCTATTTTTTGCCAACCATAACCTTTTTATGACTATTTTTGAACAAGCACTGTTAAAAGTCAAAACAAATTTGTAAGGTTCCTCAGAACCTGGTGTCTTGTCTGCTCACCCTGTAGTCAATATAATTTGAAATCATTTCCATGCATGTATTTATTGGAATTTATGCTCAATTCAATTGTCTTAATACATAAATAGAAAAAAATAAAATAGATTAATAGAACTAGATTCTCTATTGCGATCAATAGCTGATGTCGTCCCTTGTTATCTAAAAACATTTGCTGGACATCTTGGGATTCAAAATGTCTGCCATAAAGAAAATTATCAAACAGACTTAGATTATGATTTGTAGCATCATATAACGCACCAGTTTTACAAAATTTCATGTAAATCAGAGCATTTACATAGTTCGGCGGCCATCTTGGATTCAAAATGGTGCCATAAACAAAAATTAACAAACAGACTTTAGGATATGATTTGTAGCATCATAAGGCACCAATATACCAAATTTCACGTAAATGGAAAATTTTTACATTTTGGCCGCCATCTTGGATTCAAAATGGCCGCAATAAAGAAAATAAGCAAACAGACTTTAGATTATTATCTGTAGCATCATTACGCACCAGTGTACCAAATTTCATGTAAATCAGAGCAGTTTTACATTTCGGCGGCCATCTTGGATTCAAAATGGCCGCCATAAGGAAATTAACAAATAGACTTTAGATTATGATTTGTAGCATCATAAGGCACCAGTGTACCAAATTTCAAGTAAAATGAAGCATTTTTACATTTTGGCGGACATCTTGGATTTAAAATGGCCGCTATAACAGTTCAACATGGTGTTCATAATGTGCGATTCTTCAATCTCTACAATCCTACCAGGTTTCAAAATTTCAAAATGATTGGAGCATAAATGAATTTTTTAGAATTTTTTTTAGTTTTTGAGTGGCGGCCATTTTGAAAAAAAAGTTTTGATTGCAGACCTTCACATAGTGATCTAACTAAGTGCAAAGTTTCGTTTGATTCTATCCAGGAATCTCTGAGAACTGACCTGGACAAAAATCATTGGAAAGAAAGAAAGAAAGAATAATAATAATAACAAAGAAACAGAAGAATAACAATATGTCGTCTGGGGATGACATAATTACAGAAAAACAAAGTCCAATTATTGGTCAAAAAAATGAAAAAATTAAAAAATGATTTGAAAATTTTTCGTTTTGGGTGATATGTTTTCAACAAGTAGAAGCTCCTGACCAACTTTCCAACATATATGTAAAGATTTTACAAAAATTAAACCAATCTGAAAAACTTTAATCATAATCAAGTCCAAATATCTGTCAGAATATGGAAAAATTAAAGTTTTTTTTATTTGCAAAACTTTCATTAAGTTAATATAAATTGAGCATAAAGAAACTTCTATGCCAGTTTCATAAATATCTATAGAGATATGACAAAGCTATTAAAGTTTGAAATAAGAATAAGATACACCTACTAAAAAATAATTTTAGAAAAAAAAGTTATTCAGAAACTTACATAATTGCATTTATGAATTTTGGTTCCCCTCTTTGGCATGTAATGATCCGAATCATAGATGGTTGATGTACTCTTTGCACTTTCATTTCTCACAGTCACTTGATTTTGTAGAGGTGTGTCTGAAAATAAATGTAAAATGGTTAGATCATTCTTGATACATCATTTGTAAGTCTGTGGACATTTACATGTATATAAAAAGAGAAGATAAGGCATAAATGTATCAGAGATCACACTCCATCTACTGGACGGAACTCAATTAAGAAACTAGAGGTCTCCACATTAAGAAACTATAGGTCATCCATCTGTCTTCATTTCTTAGTTTTAATTAAATAAATTGCAACTCCTACAACAGTTGAAGCTTAAAAGACTGGCTGATATTATTTCCCTGAAATATGTCTAAAGCACCAGCCTGAGTATCATTTCATTATTTGTGTACATGTAGTAGCATCATCTGTATCTGCCAAATGAAAATATAAAATATGACTATCATTTAGGTTGTCAAATTGGTACAGAGCAAGCAGAACTAAACACTGACTTTAATTATTTGACTGAATTTCATCAGGGCATAAAGGCAGATAAAAAATGGTTATTTCCTTATTAAGCTTAAAATTGCAATGACAACCCAGGTTTTCATACAAAAAAACCTATATTTCAAGGTGATTGAAAAATGAAGTACGAGTTGCAAAGCTTTACTTTCTATTTTTTAAGGCTGAAAAAAATCTCAATGATTGTGAACTTTTTTCAGGCATAGTGGTAGTTCAAACTGTGTTTTAGTATTGGAAACCTAAAAAAATAACTTTAATGAAAAAAAAAAAGATAAAATAGGTGCTAAACTTACTGTCTTTTAACCTGACTTCACGGAATGGCTTTTTGCTAAGTTAAAGGTCTCAAAATTTGTCAGACCAAACCATTTTTTGTGAGTAATTAGGTCTTGTTGAGTCTTTCAATTAACCATGCAAATTTTACAATTTTTGTCAACCCTTACCTTTTTGGGGGTAAAATATTGTTTTGGTTGGGGATTTTCCTACAGTAAAATTTGTGCACTAAAATTAAGAAAAAAAATTAAAATACAAAATAACTTATCAAAAGCACTAAAGGTGTTTGCAAAATCATTATTTAGAATGTTTTCAATAAAGTTTCAGAATTTTGTATTTTCTGCATGGCTACAATACCTATTTTTATAAAACCCCGCCAAGAAAGTTATCTCCCTTTTACATTGAAATTCCCATAGGCAAAATGTTTTTGTGTACATGGAAGACACTGATAATAAAAACAAGGTAAAGTAAAGTGATTTAGTTAAGACTCAGCTAAATGTATTTTCTTACCAAGAATGACAGAAATTTAATATGATTAAGGTGTTGAAAATTAGAAAAAGCCATTCTGCGAAACAGTGTAAACAGACAGTAAGTTCCTATAAAAGATATAACCAAGTTTTGCTGAATTTCTTAAAGGATGAGTAGCTGAACAGGGAAGTGTGGCAATAATGTCAAGGTCCCCGACAATGCAAGAAAAAATTATTTCTCATGCGGCAGAAAATATGCAGACGTATAGAATTAATACACAAACATTTTTCTTTCTAAATGAATATTAACCTAACTGTGACCGAAGTTTGGTGGCCTCGCACTTCCAATATTCTACATCACATTCAAGTTTATTATGATATTCCTTCATGTTTTGTATGACAGTTTCTTTTACCATACAGTCTGGGCAATTTGACATGTTTGTTGAAGGCTGGGAATCTTGGCAGGAACCACGTGTAGATGTCTCAGAAGATTCTGTTAGTGATACAAAGGATGTCAAAGGATTACTAACATGCGAGGAATTAAGTTGTGATGGTGCAGATGAACCAGAAGGAAAAGGTGAAGAACCATTTTGAAACTGGGGACTAACCACAGATGATTCGATATGATTAATAGGGTGCTTAGGGGTAGGAGAAAAACCAGAAGTTGCAGTAAAGGAAGACACAGGACTTGTTAAAGTTGTGAAGGTTTTTCCATGCTGGGTGTTGTTAATAGGATAAGGACCAGGAAAAGTACAAGATGCAGGTGTAGCTGGAGATGCTGTATATGACATGGGAGGTTTAGAGCATACATCAGATTCATAGCTTACAATGTTAGTTGCTTGGTGTGCCATCAATTCATTGGATGGGTTAGCATAGTTGGAATGAGGATTAGGGAAAGTAGAGGAAGGCAGCTTGGGCTGATTGCCTGTTAGTGGAGGATGGTGATTAGCATAGTTAGTTGCTACTTGATCTGTTACATTAGGAACTGGTGGAGTATGATTAGCAGACTGAGAATTAAATACAGGAAAGAAAACTGGTTGGGCTGATGTAAATGAGGGTTGAATGAAGTTAGTAGACTGGTTAAGGGGTGTTATTGTTTGACTAATTATGTTATTATTATCCTTTAGTTGTGTTATTGGTTGACTAATCATGTTATTACTATCCTTCATTGCACCTACTTGCATGCTCATGCTGAACATTTCTTTTGCATTTTTAATTGCAGTCTCTGATTTTTTTGCCTCGGTTTTCTTCTTCATGTCATTCATTTCTGGAAAATAAATAAGCTAATGTTACTTCGCTGAATTTGCATAACAGACAATTATAAATCAAAGCAATTTTTATATAATGCACAAAAAAACTACATAGATATATAATGATTTATGCAAGTCCAATTAGGCCAAAAACATTTAATATTAAGCTTCTCAGGCCCTCATTGCATTTCAAGCAATTAAAAAGTCCTCATATTAAAAATAAAAGCAAAAATCAACCTCTCTCTCATGTCTTTTTATTACCTCTGGATAATGTAAAAAGCACCCTCATTAATTTTTGCAGAAAAAAAGGTTAAAAAATGCCTCCCTCCCCATAGCCTTATCTTTCTAACTGTAAAAAATAACAATTTTCTTTCTTTTTTTCTTTAAGACTGCACTAAATTAATTCTGCATTTAACATCAACCTTCAGATCAAAAACCTATGAGGAAAGGAGAAAAATTAAAAAACAAACAATATCTTAAAACAGATGTGTGTTTGGACTTTCTTCTAAATTGTCCCAGTAAATATGTGCTTTTGCCTATCCAACAATTCACATACTGCATAAAAAAGACATTTATTTTTACAACGGCGGTTGACATTAAACATAGAATTTATTGACTGCAGCTTTATGTTCAAAAACAAAAAGTAAATACTTCCATGCAATCTCACGAACACTTATTCATGAACATTGTAACTTTAACAGATTCTTGTGAAGAAATTTCAGTGGAAAATCTGAAGATTAGTCAAATGCAAACTTATAATAAAGAAAAAATCAAAGTCTGATTATTTATCAGACAGACAATTAAATAGGAGCTCATTACCCTTCTTTTTCTTGGCAAGTTCATCATTACTATTTGTTTGCTTCTCGTTGCATTGTTTATTATCCTTCTTCTTCTTGGCAAGATCATCATCACTCTTTGCTTGCTTTTCGTTATATTCTTTTCTTTTCGCTTTTTTCTGTGGTCCTTTTTTGCGCTTCTGAGAATTCTCAGATAAATATTTCTGACATTTGTCTTTTTCCTCTAAAAAAAAAAGACATAAGTTTATCGGTCAAGTGAATAAGGATCAAGGAATCTTATGATTGATTTTCCTAAACCCCTAAAAACCCTATATGATTGAAAATTTTGATAAGAAAAGACTTGTATGAACTTTAAAAAAAGATAAAGGATTGATAACCTAGGGTTTCCAACAGATGGACAAAAAAACAGAAATCAATCTATCTGTAGACAGGAAGTAGTTTTCCAGCAGATCTAAAAATTGCTGACGCAGTACAGCTTATCTTTATTGGCTTCAAACCAGATATCAAATCATTCCCACGTGTACAAGCTGAGAGATGTTTGACAGACAAATTGTTGACAAACAGAAATCAAAGTTTCGGTAAACAGGAAGTAACTGTCCCACAGATCTGAAAATCACTTGCATGGTACATGTACAACTCATCCTTAGGCCAAGTAAACTTAATCAGTAGATTTTCATCCAACCTTCACAAAAAATTTGGGGTGGGTGGGAGGATTTTATTTTATATTTTTTTTATTTCTTACTAGATGTACAATGTATACTAATCTACTTTTTGCTGCTGCTGAAGTATAGAAATGTTCTAAATTGCCTCTGGAAGTAAAGCAAACAATCAACTAGTCAGTTTAGAGAGGAATTTCATTTTTATTGATAGAAAATTATAGATTTGTGCTTTACAGTATCTTATAATGGTAAATGAATGTTAAAAAATCTGACTTTTGAAATCCCCGCCCCAAATTTTTTTATTTTTGTCGATTTTTTAGGGGTGGGAGGGATTGAAAATCTACCAATTAATTTCATTTGGCCTTAGGCTAAAATTTATGCGTGTTTACTGCCATGAGCTAAAAATAATTAGGGTCTATAGGTATGGATGTTTTTACATAGAGTTTATGGGATAGATATCCAAACTTTAACCCTGCTTAATGAAAAATAGCCAAAAAAACTTTAGGGTAGGGGCAAAAAATACAGACGGTCAGGTGACAGGTAACTCATACTTTGTTCGTTTGGCCTTATTAAATTTCATACCAAATATCAAATAATTCCCTTGTGTAGAAGCTGTCAGAGAAATCTTTGACTGAAAAATTGTGGACTGCAAGACAGACAAGGTGAAAACTATAAGGTAACCACATCTCGATGCAGGGTCCTTAAAAAATACAGTATTTCAACAGTAAAAAATTGTCAAAAATTAGCCTGTAATAATTTGACATACAAATGAAATATATGTACCAGATGCAAATACCACAGTCCCGTAATAAGATTCTCCATCCCTTCATAATGCTTTACATTTGTTCCCAACTTCAAATTCTTTATCACTGCCATTGCCATCTTTGTCTCGTATACTTTCATTTGAAACTGGATCACTTAATTCATCATCCATTGTGAACTGAACAATATACCAGCCTAAAATGGAAGATTTACATTACATACATGTATAACAGTAGGCAGCAAAGCTCAGTAAAGCAAACTGAATATAGTGATCTGGTCCCAGGGTATAAAGAACAATACTCACCGGTACATTTTGTACATGTACATTTTATCTGCATCCTGCTACATGTACAAAAATGAACATATACACATGCAGTGTTAAAGCTCTGCCCTTGCACTTAAGAAATACAGGTCAACTCAAAACATCTTACTTCTACATAAGAAAGGTTTATGTAGCTTTTTTGCCCCTATGGCTCAATTTGTCTTAAAAACGGTAAATTAGATAAACTAAAGGCTCCTAGGAGCCTGTCATCGCTCACCTGGCTCAAAGTTGCTTAGTTAAAATTACCTTAGTGGTTTCAGAGGAGTTGACAAAAATGAAAATTCCCAAAGGGTCCATTATTAAACTATGTCAAGCCATGGCAGCCATGATAGGTGGCATCCAGCTATGTTGAACATATTTTTTAAAGAAGACCATCCAAGAACCATTCCACCAAAGTTTGGTTCAAATTGGCACAGCGCTTTTCAGAGGAGTTGACGAAAGTTCCCATAGGGTCCAATGTTAAACTATGTCGAGCCATGGCGGCCATGTTGGATGGCGCTTGGAAAAACAGAATACAATTTTTAAAGATGACCATCCCACCATGTTTGGTTAAAATTAGCCTAGCGGTTTCAGAAGAGTTGACGAAATTGTTTAATTCCCATAGGGTGCAATGTTAAACTATGTTGAGCCATGGCGGCAATGTTGGATGGCGCTTGGCAAAACAGAACACAAGTTTTATAGAGGACCATCAAAGGACCATTTCATCAATGTTTGGTTAAAATTGGCCTAGCAGTTCAGAGGAGTTGACGAAATTGTAAAATTCCCATAGGTTCCAATGTTAAACTATGTCGAGCCATGGCAGCCAAGTTGGATGTCGCCCAGCAAAACCGAACATAATTTTTAAAGAGGACCATCCAAGGACCATTTCACAACAGTTTGGTTCAACTTGGCCTAGCTGTTTCTTCAGAGATGACGAAAATGTAAAATTCCCATTGGGTCCAATGTTAAACTAAATCCAGCCATGGCAGACATGTCGGATGGTGCCCGGCAAAACCGAACCTAATTTTTAAAGAGGACCATCCAAGGACCATTCCACTAAAGTTTGATTAAAATTGTCCTAGCGGTTTAAGAGGTGTTGACGAAAATGTAAAATTCCCATAGGGTCCAATGTTAAACTATGTCAAGGCATGGCGGCCATGTTGGATAGCACCCGGCAATACCGAACATAATTTTTAAAGAGTTTGGTTAAAATTGGCCTAGCGGTTTCAGAGGAGTTGATAATTTTATGAAAAGTTTACGACGACGACATACGATGATGACGGACGCAAAGTGATGAGAAAAAAAATGCTTTGGGTAACTTTTATTGCATTTTTCACAGGGAATCTTTTGCAAAAACCCCAACAAAATCTGAGGAGTAATAAAATTTTGGGTGTGCCATTTTTTGAAAACGGTAATAGAGTTATACGCAAGTGGTCCATTCAATACAATTTTCATCAAGGAATTCAGTAAAAGAAACCCCATCAAAATCAGATGACAAATAATTAATCAAAACAAAAATTTAAAAAACCCTTTTGGGCCCCTCTGCAATGAAGGGGAGGGGCTGGAACTCCCCAAAATCAAAGCCAAATTATTCTGTTCCAATGGCACAAAATATTAAAAGAATCGTTTAACTGAAACACGTTATCACACGGAAACCTACCTGTTCACAGACGCCAATGCCGACAGCATCATTACCATAATATGAGATTATACGACCGCAAATTTTTTGCGGTTGTATTAAAATAATCAGTGTTCTAGGATTACCATTTCCTGTTACCTGGGGCAAGTCATTTCAGCGCATGGGAAAGTAGTTTTTGAGGCCCAGTCTTCTGTGGGCAAGTAAATAATGGGCTATCACCTTATAAGATTCAGAAGTATTTCTTAAAAAATGTGGTTTTCGTTAATTTTTATCACGTACTGCGGTAAACTTGTTAAGTTTAGAGATTGATTACGTTCTGTTCATTGAAATCAGTCAAAGTCAGTAAAGCGCTTGTAATTACATGTAAAGCGTCTCTATGATAGTTTTCTAATACTCGGAACAATAACGCCGGGTCACAGTGTTAGAATTATCTTTTTCAAATGAAGTTGCCCGCAGGGCAAGTTAATGCAAAATTCAGGTTGCCCCCAGCTATTCCAGCTTGCCCAATGAAATTTTTTATATTGTCCTCAATACTTCTTTGAAAACAAGAACGTTTTTAAGGGATACTTATGTAGTTTTGATCTATGTGATTTGGACTGCTTTGTTAAAGAAAGATGTTATTGAATGAATTAAAACGGAAAGAAACACATATGATTAATATTATTTGTTCTATCATAATTTGTTCTATGCAATCCCTAAACCCTGTCTCAAACATCTAAAAATTTACTATATGCATCATTTGCACATTCAAGCGTATTGTTATAATTCATCTTTGTCTCTAGCATTCGTCATCTGAAATGATTATGTACAAAAAAAAATTAAAAAAATTGATTTACATTTTTAAAATTCAATGTCTGCAATGTTTTAACAGCTTTAAAGTTTTTTCTTAATTTTTTTTTGTGGGGGGGGGGGGATTCTAGTCAACTGTTCATTATTTGTCTCTCAAAATCTTTTGTGTCCCTTTAATAATGAATTTTTCCTGCATTTAGAATAGCTTGAACATGGAACCCTTTGTTACATATTTTAATTCCAAAGCCGAACAAAATTCTATGATAAATTCACTACAGAACTCCTTCATTTAGTTCGTTTTGAATTTTTTTCCCTTATTGATTCATATTCAATATTTAAGTTTTAAAGTTAATTTTGGGCTCTGTTTTTCTCCTTTTATTTATCAGGATTTCGTTCCCAATGATAGGGAACATCACCATATTTAAATAAAGAATATTGAATATATTCCAGAAGGCAGCACGCTACTTCTCGCATACATATCCAAAACTTCTAAATTCAGCAGCAAAATCCATATTTTTATACGTATGAAGCCGTTTCCTAAACTAAGTTTTTTAGCCTCCGTTATGAGGAGCACCACTTCAATAGTTGGAAAGATGATTTCATCTGCCGATGTATTTGATTGGTCGAGATATTAACTTCGTCCAGTCAGAAGAGGTTTTATAACAGCACTTTCGGTTTCGAGTCTGTTGACAAAAATGGCGATCGGCACGATATAAATTTACAGTTGCCCGGCGGGAAACCACAACTCGTATTTTACTTGCCCGACGGAATTTTGACAGTCACGGGCAAGCGCTTATTTCTAATACTGTGGTCACTAACATTCAAGATCTGAATTGGGAATCTGGAAGGTATTTTATTTTTAATTTCTAAATAAAATCGAAATGTGTTGCTTTTTGTAATTTTGTCTTTGCATCCATGAAACAAACTATGGTACATGTGCATGTAAGTAGACATTATTTCAGTAATATTTTTTAAAAGTCCTACTGTCAAATTCCAAAATGTTGTCATAGTTTTTCGAAATATGATTTTAATATTATTTAAACAGAATTATTGGAGGGAATATTCAAATTAAAATGAACCTTGAAAAATTTTGTTTTGCCAGTTCTAAAAAGACTCACCATGCTAAAAGGTAACCGATAGCATTATTTGAAAACGCTGTCAAAACATGATCACGGATATTGTCAAATAATCTTTTTCTTAGACATTTTATTGACGTTGTGTGCTATTTATAGACCAACACCAGAGATACTCACAACGCGCCTAGACGCGTACAGTACGCGCGATCATCGTCCCAGACGCGCCATTGTATCGAGAAGCGTCTGTATGATGACAAAATATATACAAATAATGCATTCTGATCCGAATCCGATCTGCAGTTTACAAAGTCATAACAAAGTCAAAATGGCGGTCGTTAATTTACCGGTTCATTTCCACAGGTAATCCTTTGAATTTTGCAACAAATAAAAAAAACTGCTTTAAAATTGAAATGAAGATGTGTCAGAATCATTGAAGGATACTTGTTGTTAGCAAGATTTTATCAAGTTACTTTGAAATCTTCGAATTCTAGATGAAGACATCAACCGGAAATCGTCGTTGTCGCTTCACTTTATTAGATCGTTGATAAAGCTTTGTTTTCAACTTTTGAACAGCATGTAAATGAAAGAGTATTTGGTTTTTAATCAGTTTTCTTTGGTTTATTTTAAAAGGTTTATAAGTGTTGGAATTTTAAGAAGGTAACCACGTTTTGAATATGCTGACTGGCTTTATTAAAATGAAAGAAAATGCAAATGATAATTAATGTATGATATATGATCTTAAAACTACATAACTACAGTACAGCCTTTAAACAACAATAAACTGGAGCAGTGTACAACTTGTCGATTTTGTGGACTCGTATCGCTGAGTCTGGGACTCATCGAGATCAGCTGGGACTCACCAATTTCAAAAGTGGTGAGTCCAGGACTCATCAAAAAAATTTTCTATAAGTATCTCTGCTTGAACACTATATTTAATATGTTGCGCATGACTAGTAAGTCTGGTTCCCCTTCTACATTAGTATCGACACCAATAATAAATAACAAAGTGGGCACCAGTAAGTAGTGAACATTGTAGACTGGTTCAGCGGTCCATTATAAGCTATAATACGTTTACTTATATATATAGATACATAGATATATAGTAGTAAAGCTAAAATTGTTGCTAACAAATCAAATGTCAAAAATGTTTACCGGATATTAAAACACATACAATCAACAGAATTTTCGTTATTTATTTTTAAGTTTCAGTGTTATTTTTCTGATTTTTGTATTACTTGTCCCGTTGGACAAGTGGCAGAAATTAAGAACTGATTTGTCCGATGGCATTTTGCACTTGTCCCAGACAATTGGACAAACGCTATTGTCGAGCCCTGCCTTGATCATTTGACAATAGACATGATCATGTTTTGACAGGGTTTTCAAATTAATGCTATTGATTACCTTTCATCTTTCGACAACAATTACGTGTTTGATAAATCAGAGCGAAACAACTCAGGCGAATCCACCTAGGGCGAAACTAGAAAAGGGGCAAAGCCACCCGTTACCCTATGGATTGGTGCAAAACAAAATCAGGGCGAAACCACCCGTATTCGAAGGGTGAAGATCAATGATGTTCCTAAAAAAATTTTTAATGGAACCTTTCTTCAAGGATGGGTGTAAACAGTACAGAGGTGTCTGTGATCCACAGGCGCTTGTTTCTGTCTATGCGGGGGAAATACTATCAAACAGGGGTCGATTATCAATGCCCATTACGAGAAGGTGGCCAAATTCAAAATATGACACTCTCAGAAAATACACTATGTATCCTTTCAGT
>JAOXYJ010066431.1:0-11809 GCA_028566555.1 Lithophaga nigra
AGAGGAGTTGCGCTTACGAGAAATGTGGACAGACGGACGGACGGACGGACGGACAGACAGGGTGATTCCTATATACCGCCCAAACTTTGTTTGTGGGGGGTATAAAAATGACCACAATTCTTTTATTTTGAAGAATTCAGCAAAACGACTTTGCAGGATGTTTTCTATCCTTATATACTGCATAAATCTGCAAATATTTCATTTTGGCACAGGTACGCTCATCAGCCTGAAAATCGTATGATCGTCAAAATAATTATGCAAGGTGAAGAAACCCACCTTCGGACTTTGTGACAGGCTAAAATCATAGTAGATTTAGTATTCACTCAGACGTAATACAATATGAAGAGACTGCATTGCCAAAAGTCAAGGTCAATGCTAATATAACTGCGGTTGTATAATTTCATTTATTGATTAATTTATTGATTAAATGATATTTTATGATGCTTTTAGCAATTTTGCAGCGATATCGTAGCGTCCATTGGCGTTTTTGTTAGTGAACAAATTCGAAATACGCGGTAAGAACCCAAACCTTCGATAGGAAAATTGACAGTCCTTATCAGTTAAGGTTGGAATCGAACACACCTCGTCCTAGCAAGACTTGAACTCACAACCCCGGTGTTGATATGCCGCGTTAATGTTATTGAATGCGCCGTTATATGGATCTCTGATCTATCTATAGATTTTTTTAATCTTCATAACATTATTTTGATTTTTTGGTTAATATGTTACCATACGTTATTTTTGTTTTAAATTTACGTAAATTGAAGCAAAAAATATGAAAAAAAACCAACCTATGTTAAAACGGTTGCCTTTCGGACAGTCAAATAATGTACAAGATTAAATAGTTTTTTATGTGTGAAGAAATATAGTGTGGTCAATATTTGGCAAGAGACAAGAATCTATTTAAAAGAGTGAATATAAATTACATATTATTCTTTTTCTATATCATATGCAGAGAATGTAGAATAAATACGTCCACATTATTCATTTAAAAATAGATTTAGATTATTTTGTGATAACAAAATAAGACGTTTCTAATTTTTGTGGGATCTTTATATTACCATGGAACACAGGATGTGATCCCAAAATTTTTCTCTGGCAATTATGGAAAGTATCTTTTTAAAACTTTCATCATCACGGTTCTTGCCAGCAATATCGAATTTTCGACTACAATATATCGAGAAATTTTCACGGGTGTCCAATTTGTGCTATATTCCCGGACCAGAAAAATCGCCAAAATTATATCTTTCTAAATGTTCTCAAATATATACAAAATCTATAAAATATTAATCGCGAAAAGAATGTGTTAATATTTTACTTGATTGTTTTGATCTCATATCGCGAAAAAATCCCTGTACCAAAATAACCCGATATTACGGTATTACAAAGTAAAAATACATGTAATCAATAACAATCTATGATACCAAATTTAGTGCACAATATACGCATTTCGACAAACAATGTCTCATCAGTTGTGCTCGAAGCCTAAAAACATGGAAAACCAAAACAACATCGAAAAGGTTGTAGAGCAGAAATAAATATAAAAACGACCAGGATATGTTGTTTCGACAACAAACGAAAGTGAACCATAGATTATTCCTTATTATTATATAAACCTTGTCATTATTATTTGATAGATTTTTTGCATTTTCATTCTGAACAAATACCAAAGATAATAATGTAGAAATTAAACATACAACTGAAGAAAACAATTTTTGTACCACTGTATTACCAAGTGATCCTTTAATTAATTTACTAAGTACAAAATCCTGATAGCAAAAATAGTTGTCAGTCTTCAAGGTTTTAATGAAAATAATATTCTGACTTACAGTTTAGATATTACATCTTGAGTTGATCAAACGATGTAACGGAAAACAAACTTCTCTATTCCTTTCCATGGTTTGAAGGACTGCTTATTTGGTGATCCCTCTTATAAAATACATTTACATTTTATACTCAAGGCTATAAAGTGCCAAACACTATAACTTTTGTGTCATACAGCAGTCAAGATGATGGCTCATCATTTAAGTAGCATCATTCTTTTTAAATCGACTTTTCTCAATTTTTTATGATACACGCAGACTTCTTGTACCAATATTTAGATCTAGATTGAATAAGAGCTAAAAGAAAAGAAAAGAAAAAAAATCTATAGGAGCTTTGATTATTACAATGTGTAGGTTTGCGAGATAGTCTCATTTTATTCGTATTTAATAATCATCACCTTTAAATATCATAGGTTTGGAATCAAATTTACTTTGGTTAAATGACTAGAGGAAATAAAATAAAAATATTTGTTAAAAATATTACGTACCATGTATATATTATAATGAAATATATGTAGTAAGAACTTTTGAAAAATTAAATGAAATACATAACGATGATCACATGTTTATATTAAAACAACATTTATTTTGATGAATGACTACATCAGTTAACGCTAGCAGAGATATTTGTCTGGATAAATACAAATGCAATTCAAAAAAGTTTACAGCTAATCGGGATAGCGTCCGACTAATAAAATATGGAGATGGAAGTAAGCAATATATAAAGAATAGATCTATAAACGTGTCTTCTGTAAGAACATTAATCAAATGATCAGAAACGTTTTGAGACGTAATAACCTATCTAATGTTTCAATCAAACAGGAAATATAAAACGATAAGTGTTTATCAAATTTTAAGAAACAAATTCAATCTTGTTATTAAATTGTCTTGTCTGAATGTATAATTCACCAATATATTGTTATGGCTAATATGTGCGTCATGCAATTATACATATATAGGAAAAGAACCAAACCAGCTGCAAATTCTTCATTTCAAAGTATTTAATAATAAACAAATACCGAATTTTGACTTTTAATATGATTTAAAACGTGTAAACCATAAAGTTGAAGATTCGGCCCTTAAAATGGACAAAATTAAAGTACGCAATAATTTTTCATTCAAAACTGGCTGATTGTTGCTAGTTTGTAGTCTACGTCATTTTGTCATTTTGAGATATAAAAAAGGACTAAATACATGTACAGTCTTCAAAAATATGTGTTGAAAATTTAAATAACCAAAACGGTATATTCTAATCTATAACACGTATTACTATACTTTACCATAGAAACTAAGGAAGAAATAAAGTGGTTATTTTACGTTAATTTGATGCTACATTGCCATTTTATTGTTAATTTTTTTTTTTTTTTTAAATTTTTAATTTAACCATTCTCGTTTTAAACAATAGATTAATAAATAACATAAATTAAAGGAAAAAAGTTTGAAAGCAAGTCAACTTTGCGGTAGGTTAATATATTTAAATATATGTTATACATGTAAATAGTTACTAAACATTTTGTACTTTATCGTCGGCCAGCTGTAGTCAGAATTATACTTGTCGTCCCTCTGTTATTCCTTACGCTGCAAAATAGATATTGTTTTCTTTCAACATTAATACATTGTTGAATTCTTCTTGTTCTTTCTTTGTTACCATAACAATCTATGATACCAAATTTAGTGCACAATATGCGCATTTCGACAAACAATGTCTCATCAGTTGTGGTCGAGGCCTAAAATATGGAAAACCAAAACAAAATCGAAAAGGTTATAGAGCAGAAATAAATGCAAAAACGACCAAAAAAGTTAAACCCAAAAAACCAGCTTTATTTAATTGCCAAATTGATCGTCTCCTAGAGGTACAGGAAAATATTTGGTTCAGTTCATATGCATATTGGAAATATATTTATAATTTGATACAAACAATCAGTAAATCTAAAATAAATATACAATAATGCCCAAATAAATATACAACGATAAATCTCATCATAGTGTGGTGAACTAAGGCGTCTTTGTTCTTTGTTTTTGCTCCCGAGGAAACCCCGTGGTATAGAAATAGGCTTCTGTGGCTGATGGTTAATCGTTTGCAAGAATCGTCCACCGGTTGTGTGGTATGTAAAAATATACAATCCATCCTTCTGCTTTGGTCGTTAAACTTAAGGTCTCAAAACATGTCGCGGTTTCTGTGCGTTAAAGAACCTTTTTACAAGGTCTTTATGAATGATCTGTAGGTGGCTAGTCGCAAAGCTGAATTTTCCGTTCTTATTCATCCATCATTCTTTTCAAGTAGCAGCCAAAATTGTCCAGCCATCAACTCGTCCCATTTCTCCAGGATATGATTGTTTGTTGACTTGCTCTTGTCCTGAATATAGCTGAAATATTCTCTTTGGACGTTAAAATAATCATTTAATCAATCAATCTTTTCGTTTTGGTTTCGTTAATAAATCAAATTCATTTGACTGATTTTGACCTTGTTATCAAACTTGGCGAAACTTAACAAAGCCCGTCCTCTTAAAAATAATTTTGTCCTTGGAACCATATGTTAGCAAACTTCTCTGACAAAACTAAAGATGATAAGTAACTTACTTGCATTTTGATTTACACTGTCAATTTGCAGGGGACACAAGTTAACTTGGGTGGTAACTTATGGCTGCACCTTACTAAATTTTGTAATTTTTTAGCAAGTTTGTAAACAAACAACCGGCATTTCAATGGCTACAAACCGTGTGCCTCTAACTGTCGACGTATTTTTTACACGTATGAAGATAAATTTAAGTGGGATCTTGTTAAAAACTGTAAAACCGTTCGTTTTTCGTAAATGGATTGTCTTTTTTTCTCTCAGAACTTGGGGGTAAATAATATTTTAACATATGGTATCAAATTCTCTTCTTTTTCAGAACCCACTTTATGTGTTAAGGTTTCTAGACAACTAAACCAGATCAGGAATCTCAGCTGATCAGGTAGAAATAGCTGTCCCAGCTTTCCCCAAGTAAGTCTGGTAGTAATAATATATTACAAAATTTATTTGAAGTGACGAAAAATCCCAACAACCAACTAAGCACAATTATTAGAATTACCAACAGAAATTTATATAAAAACAATTATTGCATTCACTAAATGTTGACAAAAGGGACGTTTTCTACAAACAGGTTTCCTATTTTCTGAACAGTGAAATTCCCCTTTTTCCTTGTATGAATTCTATGTATTACAGTTGCTTTGTCATTGGAAATTTGTTTTAATATAACAATTTTACTGATATATGGTTGCCCTTGTATAGGACCGTATAACTGTTTATATAGCGGATAATTAATTTTCGTCTATTTTCCCGAGGACATTTCATGCGCAAAAAATCAGCATGCATATAAAGTGTATTACACAAACGAGCAATTCACTTGTCTTATCGTGTAAACATATATGTCCTATTTTTTAAAATTTTCGCAAAGTTTTGGTTCGCGAAAATAACCACCTACATGGAACATTATTGCAGAAAGGTGATCAAAAGCTAAAACTGTAATAATAATTATAACTGTATAAACAGTTGTATTATCGCCATAACAATATTAGTTTATCCGTACCACATGTCAAAGGCTCAACTTGTTGCGTGTTTGGCTTTCAGAGATTCCTAACGGTCTTCAATATTTTTTTCGCATGCGGTCTTTGAATTATGAACATAAGCGCTGTCACACGAAAAGCAGGAGGCGTTAACTTACCGATTTGCTGTTCTTCATCACTTTGGGTATTGAGTTCGTCTTGTCTGATCTTTCTTTATTTCTCAAGGTTTCTTCTTGCGTCATCTCGGTATTGTCATGTTATGTCAGCATACTATGTCATGTTACTATTTATTGGCAATTTACCTTCATCTGTAGGAAAAGAGGCGGAATTCTTAATCACATAGTAAATTATAATTATTGCTTTTTCTTAATGGTAAATCTACGGGTCAATTTATATTCGACGATAAATCGAAAAGAAATGAAATGAAGTGAATATAAGTTACATATTATGCTTTGCACAGAAATATTTCATACGATATGATCAGTATTAACTTACTTTCACTAAGTTTGTGCAGAAAAATCATTTCTAAGTCGTTTTGGTCTTTACGTTTTCCTTTGAAGGACTAATCAGGAAAAAGAAGAGAAATTTGACCCAAACCTTAAATTTTAGTTTCCTACATTAACTGAATAATTCACTATCAGCATCTAATCTCTCCCAATGAGTTTGAGATTAAGGTCACTAACGACACCCCTATGTCAGCTTCGTACCATAACCTTCACCTTGAAATTATCTATAGAGGAAGACTACAAAGTAAACTCTACGACAAGACTGATGACTTCAACTTCCCACATATCAGTAGTAATATTCCAGCAACATCAGCAGTATATTTTGCAACTCATACGTTATTCTAAAGCTTGTGATCAGTACCATAGTAACATGATTTTTGACAGTGGTCAACTGCTGATATATAAGGTATTCAATCAAGGGTATGTTGCTCCCAGGTTGAAGTAACCGCTTCAAAAATTCTATGGCCTTCACCATGAACTCGTTGATCGTTATGAAATATCCGTTTCTCAAGTGAAATCGAATCTTTGTTCTGAGGCATAATTGCGTTTCCTCTTACAGAACATGACCTTAACCTGGACCTGACAATGTGGAACACTGGAGGTGCTTACTCGTCCAGAGCACCTGAGTGCATCCTATGTTTTTGATGGGGTCCGTGTTGCTTATTCTCGTTTTTTTTCTTTGCTCGTCGCGTCTTTGATATTAGTTTGTTTGTCCATGTCTTAATCAGGATTTTGTCTGCGTCTCTTGATTATCGATCTTATGGCCACCCAGGTCCCTCATTCATTTTGAGGCCTACATGGTAATCTTCTCCCACGAACGGCGTTTACATTTCGTACACATCACTATCAAGTAGCTATGAGTATAATATATTTGCACAATCCATTAGTTATGGTAAACCCCGATCAGTTAATTGTATATCAATTTTTCTTAATTTTTATAGTACATGCAGATTTCCGGAACTAACATTTAAATGAAGTTTGAATGGAAGTCGGTGTCAAAATAAAAAAAAATAATACTATACAGTCTGGGCATTGGCTTATGGGTTTACGTGATATTCTCATCTTTGTCGTGTTTAATGATCATCAATTTTAAAATACATTTGATTTCCATCAGGTTGTAATAAATTTACCCGTGTTACTATAACACAGAGAGATAAATACTATGAAAAAAATGTAAAAAAACTGGTATTATATACAATGTATAATAGTGTATTAGACGCAACAAGCATTGATGTAAATTTAAAAGGAATACATAATGATGACTAAATGTGTATACATTTAATAAACAACATTAACATTGATGAACAGCTTTGCTTACATCTTTCAAAGTGAACAGGGATATATGCCTTGATAAATGCAAGTGCAATTTCATTAAAAACAATCCATGAAATTTTACAGAAATCAGGATAATGTCGGACTAACGAAATGACATAATATACAAAGGGGAAGATTTTTCACCGAATTATCAAGAACTTATTCAGACATAATAAAACATCTATTGTTTCGAGTAAACATGCATAAAAAATATAAATAAACATTTACCAAAATGCATGTTACTGATAACTTGAAGAAATTAATTCAAAGTTTTTCTTTGTTTTGTCTCAATATATGTCATTCTCCGTTTTATTGTGTTGTCTGAATGTATGTTATTCACCGATATATACATGTATAAAAACAAATATTGCGATAATTGTTTGAGTCATTCTCCTTATATCACGACGTGATACGTGCCACTTACAGTTTAATTTCTTAAATTTGAGTGAGGTTTAATCTATAGTGTTTGCATTGTAATATGTTTTTTTACGCCGCGTGGAAATTAAAAGAACCAAACTACGGCTGCAAATTTTTAATTCCAAAGTATATAATTGTAAACAAAAAGTTATAACTGATGACAAAATGAAATGTGTGGAATTTGATTAAATAGGGACACCATTTTTAAAATGTCATGCATAAAAAAGGCCTTACTTGAGTGGTGGTTTCGTTTTATTGGATTTTTCACTCTTCAATGGTTCTTCTTTTTACGCTGCGTTGTCCGTTTGCAATCAACAACATGTCAGTTTGAAATATAAAATTAACTTGATACATACATGATATAATAATACGTGTGATAATCTTTTAATGGCCAGAATAAAATTCAAAAACAAGTATAAATGCGAATTCAATAATGGATGTACTTTTAGGCATTTACTGCATACAATTGAACTTTGAGTTTGATAAATGACTTTCATTGTTATAAATAATTTATCAGGAATTTAGTCTTGACAAGTGTAATCATGGTGTCATCCTGATACAAATGAGGAAATTATCAAGAAAATTTAAATAACAACTGGATGTTGAAATAAACAGAAATAAGATGAAACTAATTAAAACTTTTATTGATGATTTCTAAAATAATGAAAACCGTCCGTCTTAATATTTGTTATTTTCTTTGCCGCAAAGTTGTAATTTTAGATACCTGTATCAGATATAAGGCCCTGTTCACAGCACGTTATTAAACTGCCGAAATACCTGGACCATTCCAAGTAAATCTGCATGTGCTTTACATACTTTTTATAATAAGACCAAACTTGATGGTGGTCTAACAATATAATAACATATACCAAATTATTCCAAAACGCATCATTAAGCTTTTTACAGTGCATGTAAAATGATGGACATGTACAATAATCTTTATTCCTGTGAGCAAATTAAACTTTTATTGTCTATTAAATATAACACACGAAATAATAAAAGATTAAATGCTTGACAATATTCAACTCATGTAATCTGTTTCAGATCTTTCGGTTTGAACACAAATACCTAGCTTATTTAAGAATCTTTCAAAAAACTTTATTTGTGTTTTCCCTGAAATCTGATGAAGATTCATCTAAAACTTTGATAACATCTGAATTTTGATATAAAAGTAGTGGTCGAGATTCTCTTTATTCTCACAGAAACCCTTCTTCCGAAGTCAAGGGAACAGTTAGTTGATCTTAATGGTTCATTTTAACACATTTAATAAACAACCACAAAGAGGAACGGTGATGAATGTATGTTGACAAACTTCTGTATAATAAATGTACAATGGACTTACCTGTATTAAATCATACACAACTTCTGAAAACATCAGTCACATAATGCATACATGTATTTTATTCTGATTTAACCCCACTGAATAGGTGAAAGGTATAGTAGATAAAAACATCTTGATATGTATACAAAACTACAATTACAATGGACATATCATCAGTAGGCACGATGATTGCCAGATTTTTCTAGAAATAAGAAATTATTAAAATCATTGAAAGATTGCAAATCAATAATGCATATATTAAAATATGCATTTAATGAAGGCACGGGGCAAAAACATGAGTATAAGATAAAGAGGAAAAATAAGAGAGAAAACACCAAATTTTCAAAAGTCATAATTTTAGTAACAGTCAGAGGCAAATATCTTTGTTAAAGCTGCAGTATTTGTTTTGATGGATGTCGAATCAGCACAGCAATGTATTTAACAATTGAAACGTCTTTCCGTTTTTACCTCTGACCTTTTAACCCTCATCAAAAAGAAATGTTTACGAGGCAGATGGTAGAAAACTAAAGTCCTTGTAACTTATATTCCTTGATTTTGGCAATTTACAGCTTTTACCGAGTCTTTTTGGGGATATTATATGTGTATGCACAACTGGATGCATAAGGTTATAAGGGAACAAATTGGTAATGCATGTACCAGACATTTTCAATCAGATTGCAGTTTTCTCTATTACAGTTGCTTAGTTCAGTAGATAATAAGATCAAAGTTCAAAATGACTTTTACCTCTGACTTTTTTACCTTCGCAAAAGGTAAAGTGTACAAAAGACTAATGATGAAGACCTGATGTCTCTGTTATTTATGTTGTTTTTTTTTGCCATTAACAGCTTTCTTCTGCGGTATATACTAGTACCTTTGGGGCCATAACAGAAAGTTGCAGTATAAGAAGGCAAACGTTTGCCGCAATTCAATCTTTCCTCGGCTGTTATCGTTTCGGATTAATTTCGATAATACCGTTCAAAGTCAGAAGTCAGCCTTTGACCTTTCAATCGTTTGATAGTCAAAGGCTCCAATATTATTGGTGGAATCCCTATTTCTTAATTACTTATGGTTTCACAGTTCTGATTATTAACAATTATGGTCAAATATTGAAAGGGATATAACTTCTTTTAAGGGTCGTGAAACTCCTTCGATGCAAATATGATGAAGTTTTGAAATCAAACTACAAATATTTCGCACCATTACATTTTCCCTAACTGTTACAAATTTGGAGTCAGTGTGAGCTTTTACTTTTGACCTTCATAAAACTCGCATGTCCAAATTATCATTGGTGTATGGTTGCCAAGATAACAAAATGTAAACCATATGGTATGCTGACTGGATACCTACAATTTTTGTTAACAATTTAAAATTACACTTTTTCATGAATAGATAAGGCATTAAAATTGCATTCACTAAAATGCCTTAATGTTGTAAAACATTGATGATGAATATATAAATGATGTATAGCAAATCCAAAAATTTTTAAATGGCCATATTTCTTTTATTTTGTAGTATCCAGCAAAGCTACTTTGTGGGTTGTTATATCTGCATATTTTCATGAATTTGCAAATAATTCATTTTGGCACAGGTACGTCCATCAGCGTAAATATTGGTACTGTTTGATGGAGGCACGCAATAAAAATGATAGAGTTCTTATTTGCGCAGAGGAATTTGTAACACACTTGATTTTCCGGATTTTTGATGCCTCAAATTTTTACAAAGAGTTCATACAGAGTTAATACAACGTGAAGGGACGAACCGCTTTGAAAACATGCTGTTTTATGCTAAATTCACCAATTTTAAGCTACACCGTGACATACAGGGACGAAACCGGAACACCCGATGCGAACCCACAATCTTTGGAAGGAATTTTGGCAATCCTTGTCATTTAAGAGTCGAACACATCGTGCCTTGGGCAAGATTTGAGCTCACAAGCCCAGTGTTGATATACTGTTGTTATCTTATTGAGATTACTCTTATGGATCTCTGATCTATGTACAGATTTTTTTTTCAATATTCAGTTTTGATTTGTTGGTCAATATAATTGCTTATGTTACTTTCGTTTCGATATTTGCGTAAATTCAAGCTGTAAAATAATCAAAATTAAAACAGTTGCCTTTAAATGAAAGTCAAATTCCTACTCAAATAATACACTAAATGAAATGTTTTTTATTCTGTATCGGCAATAAAATACCGAAGGAACAAGTGTATGATGAATCATAGGGTGATTCATACCTGACGGGCGGGGTAAAGACATAGGACTCAGCTTCTCCAGCTTGCGTGGTAGGACCCCTCCTAATCGGACTGTCCGTGATGGTACGGCAATATAAATACACAGCCCGTCCGTCGGACGGGGACGTAAAATCCGAGGTCCAGTGTTAGGAGAGTGCCACGCTCTCTGCACGCTAAAGAACGCTTTTAACAAGCTCATTATGAGTGGTCCATAGGTGACCGGTTGCAAGGCTAAATTTACTGCCCCTTTTTTCCAGTGGCAGTCAAAACTGTCCGTCCCTTCTCCCGGTCCCCGCCCCCTTTTCAGATCCTGCCAATTGACATATTGTTAATTTTTTTCTCGTCCTGAATATGCATATAAATTTGCTGCTGGGCGTTAAACATACAACAATCAATCAATCAATCATACCTGACGGGAGGCCGAGTCTATGTAAGTAGAGTGAATATAAATAACAATTACTCTTCTTTACATCATATGTATACAAATAGCAACAATACTAACATATTATTCACTTGCAGAATAGAATTCGATCAATTTGCGATGTTTCTAATTTTTCTGGGATTTTCTTCATATAAACATGGACAAAAGTCGTGATTCGAAAAGTTTTGTTCGGAATTTTGGAAAATACATCTTTTTAAAGCTATGACGC
>JAOXYJ010066539.1:0-11809 GCA_028566555.1 Lithophaga nigra
CTCGCCCTTAACTGGCTTGCCTGACACATCACCGTGATAAATTCAGTATCAAAAACAAAAAGTTGTATATTCTGTATCTATATACATTTTATCTGAACAACTGAATAAATTCATCGTGAATCATTTCAGATCCCTGACACCATCATCAGTAGTAACATGGCACCTAGTATCAACATTTGCTAATGAGATGAAGTATGCCGAGGCAGATCTCTCAGCTGATAAAAAATGTTCAAGTGTTCCATTAGTGGTAAGTTTATTACAGTTCATAGGTGAATCAGTTATAAGTTTATATGAAAAGTTAAAATAGATTTGCTTAAGAAATTTGCTCCTTTTTGTACCTGAAAAAAATTTCAATTTCTTAAATTCAAAAAGATCAATTTCAAGTGTGTAACATCATAGATTTTGATATTTAAACTTCTTAAAGTGTTCAAGATATAAAAAGGAATAAGTAGAAACAAAGAAATATATGTAATGGAAAAGAACTGCATAGCTAAAGCTCAGCAATAGGAAGTACCCATGATCAATTTTTGTCGCTATGTAAATTTTTAAGTTGCACTCAAAGAGAGACCCCATGATTTTTTTTAAGCTCCACCACTTAGAGATTGATAATAATAAGTAGTTGAGAAAGGTGAACATTGTTTTATTGCTAACATTTATGCAGACCTTCTCTAAACTTACAGACAGTGAAAATCGGGGTGTTTGTATATGGAAACCTATGACCATATTGCCTGTTGTATTAAACACAAACCTATAGGATAGTACAGGAAACTTGAAAGGGACAATGACGGATAATAATTTACACTTTAATTAAATGTGGTCAGTCTTAATTAAATGTGGTCAGTCTAGTGATTATTTTAGTTGGACTAATTTGGTCAAACAGGTGATTACTTTAGTTAGACTAATTTGGTCAAACAAGTGATTACTTTAGTTGGACTAATTTGGTTAAACAAGTGATTATTTTTGTTGGACCTTTACATGTATTTGATAGGATTTTTCTTTCATAGTAATATAAAAATATATTGCTATGGACGAAAAATGCTATGGATTACTCTTGTGAGATCCGTGATGTTGGATGCCAACAAATATTAATTTCATGTTATGTAATTATGAACTGATGAATAATGATTTTATTTTTCAGGTGGCTGTTTCAGATGTGACTGGCTACTGTAAATGTAATGAAGGATTCTGGGGAACGGAGTGCCAGTTTTCTTGTCCAGGTGGATCTTCTAATGCTTGCTATGGAAATGGTGTATGTGACCCCAGTACTGGCTCATGTGCTTGCTATACAGGATCAAGGCTTGACACAGAGTGCCAGCAGTGTGAGACAGGATGGTTTGGCACAGATTGTTCTGTGGTACATGTAGATAATGATAACATGGCTAATGGTCACTACCTGGGGAAGTGTTATCACAGTGGTCATTTCATCACATTTGATGGTGCAGTCTACAATTACCACTATCCAGGGGAACATCTGCTTGTATCTGGTCAGTTGTTGACAGGAACACAAATAAAAGTACACATTCTTCAAGTGTTCATGTCGGAACATTACTCCAGTGCTGGAACCTCAGCAGTTGGAATACAGATTGACAGTCATAAACTGGTGATATCTGTCATAGACAGTGTTGTTTCAACATGGTATGATGGTGAAGTTGTTACAGTTGGATCTGGATTTGAAGCCGTATCAGGGGTTGTATGTCAACAAGTGTCATCCTACCAGTATCAAGTAAAAGCGGGATCAGATCTAACAGTTAATATCTACGTCTATGAGAACCACCTTGATGTACATGTAGGAGCTGTTGCTACCTTCTGTGGAACTACTAGCATTGGTTTATTGAGTGGCTGTAACCAAAATCATGAAGACGATTTCAAAACCAGAACAGGAGTGGTCTTGACAAGTACTGGAACACTTAATACAGACTCAATACATAATGATTTTGGGCAGTCATGGATTGTTACAGATTCAGACTCAATTTTCAAAAATCTGTTGTCAGTTTCCAACATGGGAGGATATGGACTGTTCACCAATGGTTCAAATATTATCACACAACCTATGTCAACCTTCACAGAGTTTGTTGCTACCATAGAAATCAAATTCAAGGCTGATGTCGTTTCACCAGGATGTCACACAGTTTGGTCCTATTTGAAAGATGATAATGTTTTCACCACAGTTGTTTGTGACGGTCAGATGACTATCTACTATCAGGACAAAACAATAACGTTTTCATCCATTGTGATTAATGTAAATGTTTGGTACCACTTTGCACTTGTATGGCGGTTAGATACTAGAGTCATAAACCTATATCTAGTACAGCAAGGCCTACAAATAAACACAGACGTACTTGTGTTAGATGCTAGTGATCCGAATCCTCTAGTGCCAGGAGGAACATTTATGATTGGTCAGTGGAATTATCCATCAGATAATAGGCACGGTGTCAACTGGGACTTTGTTGGTATCTTTGATGACTTTAGGATATGGAAGAAGCAGTTGACACTCGTTCAGATTAGAAGTTATGCTTTCATACACCTTACAACTAGCTACACTGGTTTGTCAAATCATTGGAATTTCAACTTGGGATATGGTACACATCTGACTGACGCCATAGGAGGATTGCAAATGAGTATGATATCATCACCATGGTTACGACCGACCTGGACTCTAGTGGATTATACATTGTCTTCCCTAGATATGAATATTTATCAGGTTTTCACAAGTCCCAGCAGTGTTGACCCTGGAGTAGAAGAACTTTGTAAATCAGTCACATGGTCAGCAATATACAATAGTTCATGTTCAGCTTTTGGGGCTCAAATACAGACATATTTTTACAAACAATGCATCTTTAATGGTCATATTACAGAAAGCCAAGATTGGACCATGGAACCAATAATAACTTTGTCAGACCATTGTTCATGGAATAGAGAGCTGGTGACTTGGCCTGCAAGGACCTGGTGTGGCACCTTTTCATCTCGTTCTTTCCCAAGATGGTCAGGTGACTTATGTTCAACACCATGTGTCTCGGGTAGTTTGGAAGGAACATGTAATTGCTATGATGGATACTGGGGGACATATTGTCAAGATATATGTCCGTACTCTGCCAATTTACCCTGTGGAGGTGGGACATGTTTTGCCAACAACGGAAGCTGTGCCTGTCTGTCAAGCTTTGTAGGCAGCAGTTGTGATGCTTGTGCAACAGGTTGGTATGGAGCAGATTGTTCTGTAAGTCTTGCTGATATTCCATCATCTGGGGTTACAACTCGAGTATGTTCCTTATTTGGACACAGTCACTACACACTCTTTGATGGACAGACTTTTGATATGGAAGCTACAGGAGAATTTCTCTTTGTTCAAGATACAACAATAACAGTTTACATTCGACAACTATCATGTGGTGAAAATGGCGCTGTTTGTGTAAAGCAAGTGTGGATACAGACAGAGAATGAAAATTTCACTGTTGTTTCATCGGTACCCGCTCAGGAGGGTGTCTCTTTGTTACACAATGGTCAACCTATCATACTGGATAACATGCATACCCTGACATCCACCGTGAACATTGTACAGGATGGACAGAATTCTATCAACATAGAATATGGATCTAATATATTAAAGATCAATTACCACAGCTCATTCCTAGAGGTGTTTGCTAAATTTACACAATGTACCACTGGTATGTCTGGACTGTGTGGAACATGTGACTCGAACAAAAATAATGACTTCATCATACAAAGTGGATCTGCTGTATCCATGTCTGATATCACACAGCAAACTATTAACACTAAATATGCTGACTATTGGAGAATGGATAAGAATCTTGTTTCAGGATTCCTGTATGAATTTAATGGACTAAATGAACCACAAAATACCAATGGAAATTCCTTTGTTCTGGCCTTTAATGGAACTGGGGCATATACTTCACAGCTAGAAAATCTATTTGGTAGTACTGGTGATGCTACTATACAAGTAAGATTTGCTACGGACTCTAACATGGGTCTGATACTGGCATACTACAAAGGAACATCAGTCAGCATATACCTGGACAAGACTGTTCATATTCTATGGGGTGATGATCTTATTGATACAGAATATACAGCACAGACTAATGTCTGGTACCAGATTTCACTTTCCTACATTCACTCTACCAGGAATCTAAAGATTTATATTGTAACTGCAGATGGTATGCAGTGGTGGAAACAACTGACAGTACAGGATACGGCCTTGCAGTCTGGAGGTGTTTTGAAGATCGGTGACTGGAAGGACAATGCCCCTGTAATATTTGATCATTTTACCGGAAGAATTGCAGAAATTCAAACCTGGAAGGTTGCACTGGATATTTACAAGATTTTATACACATCAAGAACAATATTATCAGTAGAATTTAAAGACTTGACATCTCTCTGGATATTTTCTAAAGGTTATGGTTTAGTGGCTAAGGACCTAATTGCCAACCATCAACTTATCTTACCAGCAGAAGATGTATATTGGTGGCAATCGGATGTAATTATTGATGGTGTCCCTCCAAGTACACCAGAGAATGAAACGTTGAAAGAGATTAGTGAAAAGAAATGTAAAGAATATTTACTTGATTCTACTCTGTCAACAGTGTGTGGTCAACTTGGTGATGCTTTGTCACAGTACTACTATGATTCCTGCGTATCAGACATGATGTCTTCATCTGATGAACTCGGATATGTCTACAGTTTAGCCTCCTATATTGAATATTGTGAGGATATAGTAGATCCCCCAACATCTCCACGGACTTCTATTTGCACTGACAAGACAAACCCATACTTTACCCGACTTTGTTCACATCTGTGCAAGTATGGACAACTTGATGATGATATGGTATGTGTATGTGACAATGGCTATTGGGGTAACGACTGTAGTGGAATCTGCACTGGTGGCACCATTTCACCTTGTAACAATAATGGATTCTGTGACAAAGACACTGGCAAATGTTACTGTTATCCATCATTTTCCAATGAAACAGACTGTGCTACATGTTTGGAGCCATGGACTGGTGATAAATGTGATGTTATTCCACCGGATGTTACGCCAACACCACCAACTGGTACCCCACCAATACAGAATCACACTTGTGCTCTGTTCGGTCATGGCCATTTGAGAACTTTCAATGATGTTGGGTTCAATTTCATTTACACTGGAGAGTTCTATGTCATCAAATCCTCTGATTTCAACCTCCAGCCGGAAGTACAATTGAGAAATACGTATTGTTTTGACAGTTCTGTCTGTACAACAGCAGTAGCTATCAGATACAAAAACCACAAAATAATAATAAGAGCAGGATACTATAATGGTCAGGACACACTTGTATGGATTGATGGACAGTCATTTTCATTTGATGGGCAACTCGAACAAGAATTTGACGACCTCCTATTCAAACATCAGACAAAGTCTGAATTCGAAATCTCAACAAAGACTGGCAGTCATTTAACAGTATTTGTTCGATCACTTAACCAGCAGCTAAATGTAATCACCAAAACAGAAACACCACTGTGTGAACAACAGAACTACCTATGTGGACCTTGTAATACATCACATACAGATGTGGTCACTTTCTCAAATACGTGGGTAGTTGAAGAGTTGGCCAGCTTGTTTACAGATATGTTTACTAATAATGAATTGATGGAAATGAGAAGAGTGTCTACCGCAGGATATTGTATCTTCTTCAGTAATTCTCTCATTACAACTGACTTTTTACCTGATATCATTACTAGCGGTATAGACTTCTCCATAGAAATATTTGTCAGACCAGCAGATACTAATGGAGTAATATTTACATATAATACAAATACTGTCTTCATGGTCTATCTGGATACCACTCTGAAGCTTAGAGTAGACCAGTCTATTTATGAAACCAATATAAATGTTACACTTTACCAGTGGCATCATGTAACATTAGTATGGCACCATGTGGCATCTCAGATGGTGGTCTATGTCTACAAAGAAACAGGATCATTCGATTACATATCATTTTCCATAACACAGAAAGACATGTTTATAGCCTATGGTTACATTGGTTTCGGACATCCTTCACATCCACCTCTGCCAACAGAAACTGAGGCTTACCATCAATATTACTCTGGAGATATTGACGAAGTACGAATCTGGCAGAAGGCTTTGTCTTTCAATGACATACTAAAATATCAAATGCAGCGAATTGAAACAACAGTAACTTCACTTGTCATTTACTGGAAATTTGATGATTACGGTTCTTCTGTTATCTATGATAAGATACGAGATCACCACATTCAGGTTGTTGACTATGGTATCATCAGACAGAAAATTAAATGGAGAATTTCTAGTCTGCCATTAAATCCACCTACAGTGCCATATTTCCATACATACACTAATCTAGCCACACAACAAGAAGCTGATTCTAAATGTAACTCACTAATATACCAGTCGGTTCTTGGAACAAGCAGTGGACCTAGTATTGGAATGCTGAACTTCTACTTTGCAGCATGTACCAGTGACATGGCAGGAGCATCAAATATTGACATTTCACTGTCTGTCATTGTCAGCCTTTCCGATTTGTATGTTGTATTAGGATGGAAGACTTCATGGCCTGGATCAGTTTTCTGTAATGACTTCAAATCATTGGTATTCCCAGGATGGGTTGGTGTAGACTGTTCACTGAAATGTGATTTCCATAATTCTGTTGACACAACAGCTTGCGTTTGTGAGGAAGGTTACTGGGGATCAATGTGTAATAAACTTTGTCATGGTAAAACATCAAATACTTGCAATGGACATGGAACCTGTGACCAGACTACAGGAGACTGTGAATGTCAGATGAACTGGGCTGCTCCAAATTGTACACAATGTGCCACGGGTTGGTATGGTGAAGACTGTTCTGTTGCACTACAGTCAGTGCCTATTGGATTGACAAACTACTTCTGCGGTATCTCTGGTGATGGACATATCACAACAATTGATGGAGCCAGCTTTAGGTTCCAGGAACATGGTATCTACACATTTTACCATTACAGCAGCGGAGGCATTCATGTTCAAGTTCTGACAGGATCATGCAGATACTTTGAGACATGTGTCAGTGGAATAGCAATTAAAATTTCTACACAGATCTTGGTAATAAATACTTTGAACGGAGGTCATGTGGAAATAAATGGACAAGTGACATCACTAAGTCATGTCATTGACATTATTAATGGCTACCAGATTGGACCATTGGATGCTAATGTTTACAAAGTATACACCTCAGCTGGATTTGAACTTATAATCTATGTACAAGAAGACTATATAAATGTTCGCTTGTCTGTCACATCTTCCTTCTGTTCATCCTCAGATGGTCTAGTAGGATCATGTCAGGAAAAATCACACAGCTGTGACCCAGGGAATTACGCTTGCCTTATTCAGTATTTGGGATTGGCAAAAGTCTGCACAGACCATGTGATTCCAAGCAGTTCAATATCAACATTCATAAGTGTTTGGCATCATAAATATGATGTAAGCATATTTGGAGAAGTAACATCAGGATACTCACCATCTATTGGACTTGCATGTAATGGTGGATGGATAGCAACAACACCATTTGAGGAAAAATTCTTAGGAGACTCCATTACAATTGAAACACGTATAAAAATCACAAGTCTTGATAGTTCTGGTAATGGTGGAACAGTGCTCTCCTACAGTTGGAGGAGAACATTTGCTGTCTGTATAGTCAATGGATACTTCTATGTCTCATTTGGATCTCTTCTGGAACCAACTTCTATCTCAGTACGTACTGGCCAGTGGACCCAAATATCATTGGTTTACAACAGCTTGACTGGTTGGATCACCTTCCATTATATCTATGACACAGATGTTAGCATATTTACGTCAGTTTTTATAGGATTGGAGGTTATGCCTGTTGGAGGTACACTAGTTGTAGGTGATTGGGTACCACCAATAGAGGGTGGGGGAACTCTTCCACCAGGAGTCTTTGTTGGTACAGTTGATAGGCTGTTGGTATGGAACAGACCATGTGTTCAGAGTCAAATCTATATACATTGGAAGACCAGTATAACTAGCATTACAACTGGACTTGTCCTTGGCTGGAACTTTGATACAGGTTATGGTTCAACCTCCACTGACTTTGTTTACAACCATCAAGTGAAAATATCTGAGACAGGTGTAACCTGGGTTACTATTCCTGATCTACCAGTACTAAGAACCATAACTCCTTCAATCGTAGTAAATATTGGGATACCAGATACAACATATACCAGTAAATGTACAGGACTTATCCACAATAACATATTTACAAGCCAGTGTGGACAATTTTCTGGTGCTGCCTCATTTTACCTTATGGCCTGCATAGAAGATGTGTCAAGGACTGGATTAATGGACTTGAGCATGGACAGTACGATAGCATTTGGATCTGTATGTGAAGTTAAAGTGGGACTTGTATCACCACCATACCAGACGATGTGTAATGACTTCTCAACAAGAAAATTCCCAGTCTGGAAAGGAACAGACTGTTCTGTTAAATGTATTTTTGGTAAATTTATACTGGAAACATCCTACTGTGAATGTTACGATGGTTTCTGGGGAGAGTTCTGTGACCAAGAATGCCCAGGAGGATCTGATAATCCATGTAATGGACACGGAACATGTCAGGTTACAACTGGAGAATGTGTCTGTCTGGTTAATTGGCAAGGAGATGACACCTGTGGATCCTGTACCAGCGGATATACTGGTACCAACTGTGAAACCTTGGAACCAGACCTTCCAGATAATGCACCCATGGGATGTTTTGCACGTAAAAAAGGCCGTTATAGCAACTTCACTGGTTATGGAATGACCCATGATCAACCTGGAAACTACAAAATGCTGGAAATGAACAACTTGGTAGTTGAGGTAAGATATTTTTCAATGTAGTTTTTGTATCAGTTTGTTGTGGTGTTTGATACCACTTATGTGTTCTTCTGGCTATATTGTGCAGGAAGCTGGGTTGCACTTGCAAAAGTATTCACTGATGATCTACAAACACTGGAATATCTTAAATAGCTGGTTTAATTATGAGGCTTTTACCCTGCATTTAATGTAAGTGTGATCCTTTATGTATACCTCAATTTTGCAATTTAACAAAGATATTCAGATTGCTAAATTGGATTAGGTATGGTTAAAAGAACTTAAAACCACACTTCTGTTCAATTAATTTATGCTGAGTATTGTTCTACTGTCTCCTACCAATCTTGTAATTTCAGGATCTCTGTTTAATTGCAAAATTAGGAAAAGGTAAATGCCACACTTACACTTAACTCAGAGGAAAAAATATTGCCTTTCATTTGACAAAAATGCTGTGTTAAATTTAAGTGACCTCTATATAATTATTTTGATATGTGTGCTTAGGACAGATGCACACAGCAAGGGATCTAACCATTATGCTTATGCAAACATATTGAGTGACTAATGCTATAATAACCTTCAAAATATCGCATTCACAGACAGATGTTCTTAATAAATACAATGAAAACTTCAATACAAGTTTAGTTGAATACTGAAACACAGTTCCAAAGAGAAAAATGGATTACTAAATACAGAAATAAAGAATAAATTGAAATCAGTTTCATTAAGGGAACTGACTCTTCATTGTAAAAGTTCAGTTACTGGTATTGTTCCAGCAGTGTTGATGTGACCCAGTTAATTCTGCTGTTCTTACTTTAGCTCGCTTTCCACTGTTTAGTTATGGCTTTCACTTTTTAAACTTTGAATGTTCCAACATTTAAAATTAAATTCTAACAGAAGTTCAAGACAGAATAAATACCTACAATAAATTAATAGAACAAAAATTTCCATAGAAATTAAAGCTATGAGCAATGAAGATGTCAAATAGGTGAATCATTCAGACTTGATGGATCTATATCAGATACCTGCTCAATGCCAGCACCTTAGAAGGTATAATATAGGGCCACACTGCATCCTCATTATTTATCTAATACTTACTTCCCTTGATAAAACATATTTCAATCTCTAAAAATTTGTTCATTCTTTAATCAGATTTTCTCAAGAACATTGAGACAAGACTGTTGAAAACAGAATTATAGGTGTGTTCAGATTATCAAAGTTTGAATGTATTCAAATCTGATTGATGGGACTGAAAGAAGTGTTTGAACCAGGACCATATTACACCTCAATAATCCTGTTCTATGAAATTCAAAAGAAAATTTATTTCATTTCACATTTGCACAGGTGTTATTCCACAGTTTGGTTTATAATAAACAACGGAACAATATGTATACCATAATGTACAATTTTGATTAAAGCTATCTGAAAATTAGACTTTTCTGATAATTTTAATTAAACTATATGAAAATTTGACTTTTCTGATAATTTTGATTAAAACTTTCTGAAAATTTGACTTCTCTGCATCTGGGAGTTGACTGTATATTTCTCAATCTTTTAACAGATCCGACAAGTATCATGCCAATGGAGAAAGGTACAGACAATCTGTATAGATACCATGTCACTCAAAATTCATCAGACTTCCATTGTCTACATGTCACATAATGATAGTATATGGGTAAATGGTGAAGAGGTCAATGTTACCATATCAAGCAGGAAGCGTATTGATATTGAAGGGGGATGCAGACTCAAAATCTTCAGACCAAAGGAGTTTGTAACTAGATACGTTGTTAATGACTTAGGATTTGTGGTACGCGTGAGACGCCATGCATTTTACACTAAATACATTGCGGTTGTGAGAATTAAAGTTGGTATAGACTATTGCTGTAGCTCTCCGCCTGTCGGTGGCATTTGTGGTGGATGTATGGATTGTAGTGATGCAGTTCACAGTTTGCCGTGTGAAATGGATGCTACAACTACAACAGTAACAACAACAGTTTCCACTGTTACACCTTATAATGACACTGCTACAACAGAGACAACAACACAACCGACGTCTTATACAACACAATCAACAACCACTTCAACACAGCCAACAACAACTTTTAGTTTTGGAGCAGTTTTTCCAGTTTTTGACATAAATATAATAACAAATGGAGGATCTATAGTAGAAGATGAGGGTATAGATGATACACTCGTCACAGGTATTGGACCAGGAAATACTGTATGTAACAATGATGCTTCTATGATTACTGATATAGTACAAATATTTAACAGTGACTATGTTTCAATTGAGTTCTTTGTGAAAACATGTCATGCGGAGAAGTGTTTGGGTACCATTCTATCTTACACTAGTGAAACAACTTTCGCCATCAAAAACTACAATGGGAAACTGGTTATCACATATGGAAATTTGATACATGAATCGAACCTAATACTGGAAGATGAGAAGTGGAGTCAAGTGGCAACTGTGTATGATGGAAACAGTTATCTGGATGTATACGTCTTTGACAGTACTGGAAACTATAATCGAGAATTAGTTGATCTTCAAGGAAGTAATCCATTTACAGGAAAAGGAAGACTTGCTCTTGGGAAATGGCAGCCACCACCAGATAGTTCAAGTGATCAGCCTTTCAATGAAGGTTTTGAAGGATGCATTGATGAACTTAGAATCTGGGAAATGTAAGTAGTGTTAGAAATAGTCTTCAAGTCTCCCACTTGAAGATGAGGGCTTTTATTGTCAGGCGGCTTTGGAATCCATATCTATGTCCCACATGGTCAGTAAATATGGGCCTATTCCTACTTTAAATGAAACAGGATTGCAGTTAGTTTTTTGCTAATTATGGCTTTGAATAAACATTAAGCAATTTTTACCAAAAATTCTTTATATTTGGACATACAGCGTTGGATCATATTATTATAAACATGCAAAAATTTCCCTATATATTT
>JAOXYJ010066648.1:0-11809 GCA_028566555.1 Lithophaga nigra
CCTTCTGCACACTGTGTATATCGACGGAACAAAAAAGGCACAAACTGCTAAAGTTATGCAGCCACCAATCAGTAGACCTTTCAAACTTGAGGAAATACCTGCAGTATATAGCAATAATTGTTTTGAACATAACTACATCTTAATGACCTAATTTTCATTAAAGTGTATTTCAAATGAAACAGATTTTCTCTGAGCTTTAGAAATAATACTTTGCAGAATAGATAATGTTAGAGAAACTAAAACCAGCAATATATCCATTTAAAGATGTCGAGCTAAAATCGCAGAATATTGTTGTTTTAAACCATGAAGTTCCAATTTGAATTATTTTCTACTTTTTGTTATGATAGCATTGCTAGACTAAGGGCTAGATAAACGAATACATAGTTGTATAGATCTTTGCCAGGTTTTAGTTACACGCGCATCCCCGTTAAATGTTATCATCTTTAATGGCACGTGAGATCCTAGAAAGTGAAAATAAAATCCTTGATGTTTCCTTTAGGAGACCACTGAACGGGAAATGCAAACAGGCAAAAGACGATATCCTTGATACATGTTACAATATTAAGGTCTTATCTGAATAGACGAAAACTGAGTAACTTGTTAAAATTTTCCGATTTACTGTTTGTCTGCCCAATACCTTTTTTATATTTAGAGTGTTATCCTATTCATAAAGCTATACAAGTTATGATGAAAATACAAGGTTTTCTGATTTATCATCTTTATTTCACATAACAAAACAACAATATTTTAATCTATAGTTAATGCTCACAAAAACTTCAGAACCACTTCACTCACTCTTATGTTTCCACGTGCACATTTACAAGCAAAAAGCTGCTAACCAATAGAATACCGAAGCAATTATTATTAATCAAATCATCACTCTCTTCGACAAAACATATTCTTTATATTGGAAAATATGAGGGCTGTTAGATTTTCAACGTTCGAAATCGCACAAAAATTTCTTTTTTTTTTGTGCCAAATAATTTGTGGACAAGGAAGTTATAGACCTACATACCATCATCCTGTTGGATATAAAGAGCAAATCTATTTAAAATGGTTATTCAGAGTGTAAAGATATACCTTTTTTCTTCAATTGTTGCTTCCTAGACTGTATCTGAATCTTGTGTACGTTGGGTTTTCTTTCAATGAAAATCGATGTTACTTCTCGCAGCTTAAAATGGCGACAGCGTGGGTAAAGAGACCTTTCGGGTGCTTTCCAGATTTTTTCCGAAAGAAAGCGTCAAATCACGAATGACCCGATGGCAAGGAATGCAATTTACCATATTCTTATAATTTGAATCAAGTTTTTAAATGCATAAAAAATGGTTCTTCAATGTCAAATTTCAAAATTTAAAAGAAAACAAAAGTTTTGCTTTAATTAATTCGATTCGTTGAATTTTATAAGTAGAATATGGTATTTATTATCGGAAGTTCTCTCGTATTTTCGGACTCGGACTTTTTCATGAACAATTCAAGTGATGCATAAATAGCTGTTCATCCTTGTTCCACCAATATCTTCTTTGCTAAAGTACATTTCCCATTATAGTTAAATTCAAACCCCAAGTATGAAACCTGAATTTCAATAACTTCCCCAAACAGTGTAAACAATATGGAATATAGGTACAAGCTAAAAGCGAGCATAACTTTAAGGTTCATCTGTACAAATTGACAAAAATAGCCTTGTTTTCACAGTGATTTCATACGGTGCACAGCCAAAGTCGTTGAAATTTGAAAAAAAAATAAAGGCTGGCAGCACCTAGATAAATAAAATCTAAACTTTTTGATAAAACAAATTAAAAACTTTTTAAAAAAGATTAACTGGATTTAGCTATTTCTTTCCTTTCAGTTTCTGCACAACATCCACGATAAACAGAGTCCGATATTTTATTTTACACTTCCCCCTGAAGTAGGTAATACAGCTCTCCTATTGTTTATATACTTTCTATTGTCATGAGTAATTGTCAACAATTTGCCAGTAGGGAACATCTCATAATTTTCACCAGACTTTGTTCATTTTTTAAGTTGTACAGAAATAAAAAAAAATGCACAGCAAAGCTAAAATTGTTTTTTGGTTAATCTTTGAAAAAAATGCATGGAATTATTCCATATCTAGGTGCTGCCAGCCATTAGAAAAATTTTCTGTAGTTTGGCCTGCACTCAGAAGAAAAAACATGGCTAAATGAGGTCCATTTTAAACAAATAGTAATGATGAACCTTAAATGTAGTTTGGCTACTTCATTCTTTGCTATGCAATCCAACTGAATGAGCAATGAGACATCATAAACATTCAACCTCATTAAATACTTTTGAATGAACGATGTGACGTCCCAAAAATTAGATGTTATAAATGCGTCAATATGACATCCAATCAACAAAGGACTTCAAGAAACCTTAATATTTTGGCTAATAAAATAGAAGCTTCTTTATTTTTTTGTTTATAGTATTGTTAACGCATGTGTAAGTACCGGTAATAAATAACTGCCATTTTATTTTCCAGACTGTCTTTTTATTAATGCGGGCAAACACTACAAGTCATTTCCAGTTGTATCACAATTTGATAAAGGCATAAATACAGATGGTTTTTGGCTATATACATGTATCTGTTCATTCCGCATACACATGTTATCATGGATCTCGCTGTGCTTGCTACATGTATTAAGGTTAGGGATGGTGTAACTCTGTATCATCAAGGTTGTTTGAATAAATGAACACCAATTTCTGTATCTGGCTTTTTGTTTTCACTTTGAAAATGTAACTGCAGTATCAGAACACAAATAACTATAAATTTACCGGACATTTTGCACTGGTGATCTATCAATCTTTACCAGATCAAATGAAATTTTACAAGACTGATTTTTAAGTGCAAAAAAATTCACTTTGGTAAGAGTTCCATTTGGCACCCCAACTGTATATCTTTATTCTTATTCCATCACAGAGTTCTTTGACGATTTATTTTCAAGATGGAAATAAAGATTATTTCTAGCGACTGCAATTTTTTACCAACAAAATTTATATACTTACGAAAGTGCTATAAACTCTACAAGAGGTTCTGGACAACTGGTCGGAAATTCAACTGTTGTCAATCCATTGCAATAGATTTTATTGGAAATGACTGCTGTTCTGACGAATTTCGCATACAATAAAACCTCATTATACATGTTATAACGCCACCATCCATCCAGCCAGAATTTGGCGTTATAAAGAGGTTTGGCAATGGGTCACGGGAGCCTTATAATGAACAGACAGGGGTCCTACTTATACAAGTAAATGATTTTTTACTTGATGATGTAAATTTTGTAAATATTTACTGGTCAAAGTAAAATTAAAATGAGCAATTTTCTTTACTTGTAGAAGTAAAAAATGTTCTCAAATTTTTCTGTTTTTGCTTTAATTTCAACATCTTATGATCTGTCAAGTGTAATTTTTTGAAAGAATAATAAAAATACACAAATTTTACGTTTAATTAGAATCTCATAAATCAAGTATAAATTGTATTTCTTCCCAGGGACTCATCTTTGAAGCCTGTGCATCCTGCTTAATTAGTTGTGCATTTTGACATGTTTTTTATACTGCATGTATAGAAGGTGACGCTTACCCTGTCGACGCACCCGGTCTCACTCCTTAAGGAGTCCAATTCGCTTCTCAATATTGTGTATTTCTAAGGATTTTTCGAGTCTGGAATTTTGGTATACTACACTTTCTTGTACTTTATAAATAAAATTGAAGATTGAACTTTAATGGATAGATAGTAATTTCCCAATATAATGACCCAGAAAACTGTTGTAGACAGCCAAAGATTATGAAGTTTACAGTGAACTCGCTTTATAATTACCACATTTGTTTGCATGCACTAATGACATTAAACTGAGTTTGCTGTTATAAAGAATTAAAGTTCAGCTAGATTACACGTATGTGCATTTGTTACTAATAATGTCGTTAATGTGAATATTCTGTTGTAAGGAATGTTGTCATAGAGAGGGTCCACTGTACAAGTAAATTTTGTAAGGGGAGGTAAATATGTTTCTTACAAAATTTACTTACAGAAGTAAAAAATATTGTTTTAACTGTACAAGTAGGACCCCTGACTGATGAAATTAAAAGCAAAATTAGAAAAGGGGACTTTCAAAAACTGTGGCGATAAGTTAGGTGGCATAAGAAACGAGGGGCATTATAACACAGTTTTACTGTACACTCCATTTGTATAACTCTTTATTTTTTATATAAATTAACTGCCAGCTTCCATGGAGAACAATAATTTTGAAAGACACCCAAACATCAATTCTAGCATGCCTAATTTATATAAAACATAACTCTTTATGTTTTTTATAAATTAACTGCCAGCTTCCATGGAGAACAATAATTTTGAAAGACACCCAAACGTCAATTCTAGCATTGTCAGTTAATGCTTGGTGTGCCACTGAGCAGAGACATTGGTTTGAAAATAATAAACTGGTATCCCAGAAGTGACACTGGTCTTTTTAATAATAATTCAACCACTCGTGTAATAACTCCCATCAAAACAGCTCCACCTAGTGATAACTGACATTCTGTCTATTCATATCTTCCTCACTTTCTTATGTACATCAGAACCGTTGTCAACATATCCATGCAAGAGTTAAAAATTTGCATGTACAAATGTAAATGCCTAGCTTGTCATAAAGCTTTTCATTTTAATATTTCATCAAGACAGTTAATTTTGTTTTCATTAAAAAAATATTTCAAGTCTGATAAAAATATAGACAATAGAAAAGGAGAAAGATTCCCTCCCTGCCTAAATCCAATTTTAGATGCAAAAAAAAACTGAAACTTCATTAACATACTCATGGTATGGGTTTGTCAAATATATCTGTATTTTTTATAACCTAGATTAAAGAGAGATAGAAAAGATAAACTATGCGAGAGAAAAATTTAGATTTGGCAATATTGTAAAGATATTACGAAAAAAAATGTTCAGAAATTATGTAAGAATAGATTGAAGTTTCTAACAGAGAGTAACAAGCTGTTTATGTACAGTTAATTGAAAACAATTCTGCAATGGAAACATATTTAAGTAATGAAAATACATTGAAAATAGAAAAGTAATTACTGAATTAAGAGTAAGCGATCTCACTCTAGAAATAGAGAGGGCGAGATACAAAAAATTAAAAGCGATGAATGAATTTGCCAAAACTGTGATCTCGATCAAATTGAAGATGAGATGCATTTTTTATTTACATGTACACAGAACTGTCATTTAGATTTGAGCTTCTTCAAAATATGAGAACAATTTATGATAATACAGATAAACATGACAAAAGGAATATTAGTGACAAATTGATTTAATGTTTAATGGACCCAGATACATATCTTATGCAGTATGTAGCTTCATTCAGTAAAATGTCATGGTCACTGAGGAGAAGGGACTACAAAGCTGCAAAAATTATCGTCTATTTTTATCTTTGTTGATGTAATAGCTAAGTAGCTTGTGCCTTCAACCCCATGTGTATATTCTTGAATGAACATAATATTATCATATCATTCACAGGACTTAATATTTTAATACATACTGAAAATTACTTTTACGATTTTTCCAGCAATCTTATTGTATATTAATTTTGTCATAACCCTCCTCCCAGACTGTATTAAATGTTTTTTTGAAATCAGCAAACGGGGAGAATAATTTCTTGATTAAAGAAAAGTAAAAATTCAGTTTCAGCTGCTACTCCCAATACATTTATGTACATTTCTCTGACAATGTAAATATGTCTTCTTGTAAACATGTTGAGTCTAAGTCAGAAAAATACTTTCACATATTTAATAAATATAGATTCATTATAGCATCAGGGGACTTACTGAAGCAGTCAACTTTTTAATCACCTTGACAAGTAATTTTTCATTCTAAAGAAAAAATGTGCAAAACTAAGACTGCTTAGATCGACAAGGTGATCCTCTTTCACCGTATCTTTTTATAATATTAAGTGGAACTTTTGAGTGCTTCTCTGAGATTATAATTCCCAGATAAAAGGTATTAATTAAAATAACTCTGAATTTCTAATCTCCGAATATGCTGATGACTCAACACTATGTCTTATAGATGATGAAAAGTCTCTAAATGAAGCATTTAAGGTAATAAATTTATTCTCTACATGTTCTGAACTGACAGCTAACTTTGATAAAACACAGACAGTCTGGATTGGTGTGAGATGGGGCTGTGGTATGGAATTTCCTACTGACCCTAAGATAACTTGGAACCATTCTGGTTCTTTCAAATTACTGGGTACATATTATTCTTTGGTAAAAGAAGAAAGAGATGTTGATAACTATACTGTTAAAACTGAAAAGATTAAGAAGCTTCTAAATGACTGGTCTCTCAGAAGCACATCACTTTTATAGAAGATCACTGTCATTAAAACCTTAGCATTACCAATATTGGTACATTGTTTTACTGTTCTGCCAAATCCTCCAGAGCACATCATTAATACATTACAGAACATTTTCTTTTCTTTTATATGGAATTGGAAAATTGATAAAGTAAAACGTTTCACTTTAAATGGGGACTATGAAGGTGGTGGTTTAAAGTTGCCTCATCTAGTATCTTTTATTCGAACACTTAAAATTTCTTGGATTAAAAAGGTCTTTAATCCTTTGAACCAGGCACCTTGGGAGGTTTTAATATCCAGTGTTTTGAAAAGCTTGGTGGGGACAAATTTTGGCATAACACACAATTTGGACTGGAGAAGTTAGCTTATACAAACCCTATTAGAGAGATGTTGTAGAAAATTATGCCAAAATTCATGAAACTCCATCCACAGCCCCAGAAGAAATTTTAGCTCAACCACTTTGGTTTAACCCTTAGATATTAATTGGAAATAAAACAATTTTTTATCAGCATTGGGTCAGAGTAGGTTTATTTTTTGTAAATGATTTACTAAAGAAAGATGGTACTTTCATGTCTTTACAAGAGTTTTGGGATATCTATGGATTGAATAGTCATTTCTTAGAATATTCTGGTTTAATGTCTGCATTACCACGGAGTTGAAAAAACGATATTGTTGGTGTCCATAAATTAGAATGTATTACTGATATGTCGGTGACACTGTTGAACAATAATGCTTAACCATGTAAACCTATTTAGAAACTTTTATCAGAGAAGGTATTTGAGCAGCCAATTAAATCACAAGACAAATGGCAAAACCTTTTAACAAGATGAGTTGAAATTAATATATTCTTTACCGTTTGAAACATTAATTAGCATAAACTTCAAGCTTTTCAATATAAAATTAATTTACTAATTTTGTACACAAATGAAAGTTTAATGAAATGTAATATCTCAGAAACAGAAATGCGTAGTTTTTGCTCCGAAACTAAGGATAGTTATTTAGATGTATCACCAGAAACATGCATTATTGGTATGCAATTGGGGCAACACTTCAATATCCTGAATACTTGTCTAGTTATAGTAAGACATTTCTTTTTCATTTCTAAATTACAAAATAAAATACCAGTTTATAGAGACTGTATAGAATACATCAAATCTTTTACGAAATTGGACTTTGAGTCCTTGCATAAAGTAAATGGAACTCAATCTCTTATTTGCTTCAGTGATGGAATGTTCATTTTTTCAGAGCGATGCAAAATTGTCAAAAGAAAAAACTTTTTTTGAATTGTACATGTATTTATAGTTTTACGTCAACAAAACATTAATGTTACCTGTCATAAGTATTGTAAAATATTTCTAAACTGAAAATTTGTTTCTAATCAATAAAATGTAGATTTAAAAAAAATAGTTCAAAATTAATTGATTCTGCCCTTCCCTGCAAACAGTTGTCAAATTAAGGTGATGTACAAATGAGGCATTACTAAGGCATGGAAACAGACGTGTGCTGGCAGGTTTTATTCTTAACTTTTATGCATACAAAATGGCCAAAGGGTTTTCAGCTCTAATGTTGTTTGTTGGTACACGCAGATGTATACTGATATTTGCCTGACACCGGTTATGTCAGGATTGGAGTACTGGCCTATCACTGGCAGATGGAGGAAGTAATACTAAAGAAATTGTCTGTAGTCAGGTCAGATAAGAATAATCACTTAAAGGTCAAAGTCAACAAATCAATGACAACAGATACACGAAAAGTACATGCAAAAATGTCATCTTACACTGTATTATTTCCCGAAACATTAGTACCTTGCTCGTTGAATACATAATCAAGTAAACAAGTGGTAAAGACGTCGGAAATTCCCATTATTTAATTTTTTATTTTTTATTTATTTATTTTTCATTATTTTTTTTTTTGTCTTCTGTAGTTCCGTTTTTTATTAAACATGTTAATGTTTTGATTGCTGTTTTGTTGTTATTAAATGATATCTATTTTTATGAAATATAAGGATTATCAAATAATTTAGCGATTATTTTCAAATTTTACTTACAAAGATATACAATTAAGATCTGAATCAACAATGAAAACAAGCAAGTTCGACAGTAATTGTATATTTGTACATTTTGTGTGAAAACCAGAAGTATTTCGTACAAAACAAAATCGGTTTAAGAAGTATTTGCATTAAGTTTTAATAGTTCACATAAATATGGCAGTTTTTGTTGAATTTGACCAAAATTCTAATTTTTGTCCAATTTTAGCTACAGAACTCTCCCTGTTTATGCATGATATATTCTAAAGCTATTCTATTAAAACTTTGCACATATCCCTTAAGAAAATTGAAGTGAATTACATATTGATTGGAAAATATTCAATTTTAGGTGTCAAATAAGGCCGTTACCATACCTTCTCCTTTAACCAAGACAAAAAAAAAACAGATATTAGAGATAATGTCACAGAAAACATATATCTTAATAAGTGACGATTTACAATATGTAAATGCTATTCAGAATTCCATTATTATTAAATGGACGGTAACAGGAAGGGTCAATGATTATTTGCTGCAAAATGGCAGCTGCTCTGCGAAAAAAAAACACACGAACAAAAACAATGAATAAAAACAAGAATAGTCGAGATACCCTAAATCGGTATCGGCATTACAAATTGGTGATGGTAGATCGGTTAGCAAATCTTCCAATTTAATTTATATATCGACCCTAAGGTGGAAAAAAATACAATGAAATTCTGCATTTGCAACAGCCAGCAAGTTGACCTCTAACTTGCTTCTACAATGTTCACCTGGTAAGTGTTGAACGTAGTTGAAGTTCACTTCAACACAATCAGTTTAAGATCCAGATACAGTGTCGGTTCAACATATTTTGTCACTGATCGGTTGAAGTAGAAAGTTCTTAGTACAACGTTCCCCTAGCATCCGTCTAACCTCATCACTATTTGATATTTGCGTTTTATAACAGTGTAAATCACTGTCTGATGGTATCAATAAAACTTGAAGCTTCGACTCACTGTTGTTTCTTTTATATTTTATTTTTTGTTTTTGAAGAAACCATTGGTGCATTTCGTCGCGAAGACTTCGTTGTTGGTCCATCCCAATAATGCTTGATTTATGATAACGAAAATGTTTTAGCATGTTTTTTCTCTATTATAGGGATACTACTGTAATATTGAGAAATACTGTCTTTAGAGGAACATTATATTGTGCAAGCTTGCCCGCAGGATTATATTCTGAGATGGATAACATTCCTCAATATAACTGCGGTAACCTTTCTGTTAGTATAGTAACAAACATTTGAGATTGTTTGATTAATTTATACCATCAGTTTGTAATGCCTACTTCCTTTATTGCCGAGGACAGCAAAAGCGACGAAAGTTTTGATCTAGGAGAGTCAAACTTTAACGACAGACGCGCAAAGAACGCATACGTTCGTATTTTAGAGAACTGCGACGCATCGTTGTTAATCACTGATTGACAGGGACCCGTTGTTAAACGATACCGATCGTATGTTTGTCATTGGCTGAAAGGTAATTCTGTAACCCGCCCTCACGTGCAACCGTTGATTGTAAATCGAAAGCGTTGGACTCAAAATGAAACTACACAATTAAATAGACACCACTGGACGATACATGGCCTCCAATCAGAAGCGTTTTGTTCAGCGAAGGCTCCTGTCAATAAATGATTGACAATGTAGCATTTCTGTACTTTGATGTTCGTTAAACTCTACATAGTAGTGAATTTGTGTTCGCGTCCGCCTTGTAAGATTCTTTCGTATATTGTAGGTTTTGTCCCTTAGTTGACAGCTGCAATATTTTGCTTAAACGTATTTGCAGTGATGCAGTATCGCTAGTAAATTCGGAACTGCTCCATTTTTTATGCAGCGTTTGTTTTGAATGTCTTGTAAAAAGATTGTTATTGTTTCCTAAGTTGAAAAATATCGCTGAATCTTGAATTTTTATTTCCGAAGAATGTACAGAAAATATTTGTATATCTATAAAAACATGTATTGAAATGAAGTCCGAGTGGACCGAAACAAACTGGATGATTGACAACTGATATCATTCAAGTACAATTTAAATCTACGATAAATTATAAAACTAGAGTCTCACATGAACCTGTACCGCACACCTGGTTCTAAACTGACCAATTCCAACAGGATCTTCAAGTGTCCTTTACATAGGGTCCAATGTTCCACGATGGTGGTCATCTTGGAACTTCCAATTGGTATCAAAATTACATGTTTTGTAAAGGACCTACCAATAAACTTTATTGGCATGCTTAGCTTCAATTGTCTTAGTCCCCATATCCTACAATGTTGCCTTTCAGTTCGTTAAATCAAATATGAATCAACAAATTAAGTAGGTCCATTAGCACAAAAGCATCATCAGTCTTCAAAAACCCTGATGTTGCTGAAACTTTGTCCAAAATACATGCCAAATTTGTTGCTGTTCCTGCAGATAAGGCCCCTGACAACATCAATTACATATGCAAAAAGCATTATATTGATAGCTTAATGACAGAATAAGGCATTAATAGTTTACAAGGCAATCCTACATATGCAGTAACCACGCTCTCAAACGAGGAGATAATCGATAATCACAAGTCAGTCTTGGCTCACTTTGGTCTGTTGACCAAAGCTGTAGATTGTGATGTGATCTTCCCTCTTCGTACTGGATACCAAAATTACACAAATGTCCGTACAAACAGCGCTTCATCGCTGGATCTGCCAAGTGTTCTACAAAGCCTCTTTCTAAACTTTTAACTTCTATTTTAACAGCTGTCAAAACGGGCCTCCAGAAGTACTGTGATATCAGCTATTCTTTGAGTGGTATCAACCAAATGTGGATATTAAAAACTACAAAGACTTGATGGACATCTTAAGATCTAGATCTTCCTGTTACAAAAGCATTCAAACATTTGATTTCTCAACCCATTATACTACCATACCTTACATGCAACTAAACTACAGACTTAAAGGTCTTATATCCAGTGCAGCTACTTTAAGAAAAACCGGAAGCGACGATATAAATAAATACCTTGTCATCGGTAGAGATGATGCTTACTTCTTTGAAAACCACTCCGAATCTAGCAACAAATACACTGAAGACGATATCATAAAAAAAGTCAGATTTTTTTAATCGACAACATATTTCTCCAGTTCGGTGGACGAGTGTTTCAGCAGACAACGACATTCCATTGGGAAAAAATTGTTTTCCTTCTCGCCGATCTGTTTTTGTACTCGTATGAAGCTGACTTCCTCGAAGGGCTACTCAAGAAAAAGAAAGAAAATTGGCCAAAACCTTTCATTTCAGCTTCCGCCAAATAGATGATGTCCTGTCACTAAACAATTCACGATTCAGTGACTACTTGCATTTAATCTATCCCAATGAGCTTGAGATTAAGGACACTACTGATACCAGCTTCATAGCTTGACCTTCACCTC
>JAOXYJ010066755.1:0-11808 GCA_028566555.1 Lithophaga nigra
GTAATGTAGGCGCCCCAGACGGTGATCGAGACCAATTTCTCGGCCGCCTGAGATCATCTACAATGACCGACACGGGTAGCAGCACACGGCAAACGTGCAGCCTTTTACGACAAGCCGAGGACCTGTGGGCCTATTCGTAGTGCCCGGGTCCCACACGGGGGTGTACATGATGAACAGAACAGTTTTCGTCATGGTACAAGTACTACTGATCATCTGAGTACGCTTACATCTATTACTGAAACTAGCAAAATACGAAAATTATCCACATTTACAGTCGTTGTAGATTTTAAAAAAAGCGTATGACACGATTCACAGGGACATGCTATTTCAAGATTTAAATGAACTTGGTATAAGTAAACATTTTTAATGTGCTATAAAAGATATTTATTCCCAAGTCGAATTTGCCATTAAACTTAATGGTTCAGTGTACATTCGGGTCTGAAACAAGGCTGTGTTTGACAACCTGTATTATTTAATATTTTCATAAATAGCTCAGTTACAGCTATCAAAGCATTAAATATTGATATTGATATTGATGGAGAAAGAGTAGGTATATTATTGTATGCAGATGACATTGTTCTGGTTTCAGAAAATGAGAGCTACTCTTAGATGTACTTAATACTGTGTGTAATAATAGATTACTTAATGTTAATCTAGAGAAGACTAAGATTGTTCATTTTAGAAATCCTTCTGTACAACAAACTAAAGCCGTATGTTTATTTGATGATAAACAAATATGTATAGTATCAAGTTATCAATATCTTGGTTTATTGTTGACTGAATTTTTAGATTTTAATGAAATGGCAAAAGCTGTAGCAAGATCAGCCAGTCGAGCACTGAGCTAACTTATTGTAAAGACTAAAGCACACGGTGGTTTCAAATATAATGCTTACACAAATTATTTTATACCCTGGTCTGGTCAGTAATAAGTTATGGTAGAGCTATATGGGGTACCAGAAATTTTGATGCTGTCCAACGCAGAGCTATCAGGCTTTTATGGGTGTAGGAAAGTATACTCCAAATGATGCAATCAATAGGGACATGGGTTGGAGACCTCACTGTGTTAAGCAGTAGACTTGTGTTTTTAGACACTGGGCTAGATGTAATATAATGTATACAGATAGACTGAATTATAAAGTATTCAGATGGAGTCATAGATATGCTGTTAATAACAAGAAATATTCGTGTTTCAGTTTTGACAAAATTCAGAGATTGTAATTTTGAACCATATACTAATTTAGATAATGTTTTACATAAAAAAGATATTGCTTATTTAGAAGATTTTTTCTTTGATAAATATATAGAAACCTGGCAAGATAGAATTTAATCTCAAGATGTTTGAATAAACTATTTAAAGTAAATTATGGAACAGAAATGTATCTGAATAAAAATATTTCTTACAGATATAGAGGTGCGTGCTCAAAATTCAGATGTGGCGTTGCCCCTTTACGAATTGAAACAGGCCGATATGAAAACAAATCAATAAATGAAAGATTATGTGTAATGTTAAAGTAGAGGATAAAAAACACGTCATTTCATCATGTCCTTTATATGTTGATTTGCGCAATGGCTCATACAATGAAGCATTAAAATACAAATATTGATTTTAATAGTTTATCTAATAAATGATAAATTTGTGTATCTTTTTCAAAGTCATGAATGTTATGATGTGGTTGCCAACACCTCTTTTTATATTCTTAAACAGTTGAATATTTTACATGTATAGGGTATAGTGTATAAGTTTTACTATAAATATGCCATTTTATAGTTTGTCATAATTCTTAATAGAATGGCACCTGAATTTTATACTTATTGTATATTTATTTTATGTGTTGTATATACTTTGTATGTATTGTTTATATCTTGTAATACAATTGGTGAGACTCTAGTAAAATATTGAACCTGAATCTGGACTGGTACTTAATTACATTTATTATCTAATGAAACGTTCAAGCAGCTAGTTCCGCCTGGTCGTCTATCCGTTGCAGGTCTTGCGACTTAGACGCCTGTATGGTTGTTAATGTGCAGTAAGAATATTTTGTAGAACATTGTCATTAGAATTTGAATTGATTTGTTTTCTCGAAGCGAAAACGTTGTTTACGAGAGAAACGTTCCACTATGGTTGAGGAATATCTTTCAATAAGGAACATACATTTAGAGTGTGTATCAATATATTTAATTCACTTTATTCATTTTAAAACCAAGATTCCATTTTATACTGTGATTTCTTACACTTTAATTACGTAATCTATTCTCTACTATTTACTAGTTTTATAAATCCAATTGCACGTATTATTGTGTAAAACAGATGCATTTTTATAATATTACCTTATAAAAATATTTTACTATTATATTTAATAATAGGATATTTCTGTCTATTTTGTCAAATTCTGACCTCAGATGACGTTGTGGTGACCAATGGTATAGAGCGCATGTTTGAAAACTATTGACCAGTCAATTCGGCGATGGTCTGTTGACTGATGGTGCAATGCGGATATTTGAAGTCTATTGACCGGTCTATCCGGAGATGGTCTTTTGGCCGGTAAAAAATTCAGACGTGTCTTTTCCGCCAATAACTGGCTTTTGAAACGCTTTCGCTTTTGAAATTGTTTTATAAACAGATTCTCAAAGTTCATTTTTCATAAATTAGTTTCAAATGTTCAATTTTTGAATTTGTGAATGGTTTCGCAACTTTAACACACAAACCATTTTATCTATTAAACAAAATAATTTTATAAAGTTATAAAACAGGTATACTTTCTATTGCCTGTACATCCATTAAATAACTGTATAATACTACCTGTAATTAACATGTGAAGTTCAGTATAACTCATGAACATAGTTCATCGTGTGGTTTGTGATGTCCTTAATTTTCTGCTCCTACAACATAAGATAAGAACTTACCTTTATTAAAAATCCAGTGTCCACTGCCTTTGGCCGTTTTTATTCCAATGTAGTCAACTGTAATAGGGTGTGACATTGGAACTTCCAGTATTACTCCATTATCTGTTTCATTTCCATTTCCAAAACTAATTTTTCCGTTTCTCCATGATATCCAGAATTGTTTATAATCATCACACGCCAGAATATCTTCAGTCCTTTTGTGTACAATAGTTTCACAACTAGAATTACAACGACGAATTCTTGATACTTTATTTTTGTTCCAGTCCTCAGCTCCAATAACCACTATATATCTTGGCTCAAATATACAGCCATTACTTGATAGGGCAATTCTTGCATTCAAACATGACTTCAAAGAAAATTTTACTATCCTTTGGTCAGAATACGATATCTTCTTACTGTTGATATGTTGAAAATATTCGCTTGTCACCGTCTGAATTTCAAAAGTATCATTTGCAGTAGCTGAAAGAAACAAAACAATATACTAAATAGAAATCAGCGTTGAATAGATTCTTAAATTTAGAAGGGGTCGAGTGGTTAAGATCACTGATCCATAACGACTAGCCGAACACCGCTGTCGTGGACTCTGGTCTTGCTAGCCATACTTCAAGTGTATCCAGACATCTACGGAAGTCGGAGATTTCACCGGGTCGCCTGTTGTTTAGCTGTCCGGGCTGTCCTCCCGATTAGGGCTGGCAGTTACGATAGAGCTGAAAAATGCTTAAAATGACGATAAATCCCCTACAATCCAACGTAAAAAAGAAGGTATGATAATGCATATCTTTGTCCCCTAAATTGTAAAAAAATAAACTATACCCGATTTATCTACTTTTAACCAGAAGAACAGCCTAATCAACTGGGAAAGTGGGGGTCTTCCGGTGGTCTTCTAAATGTCAGAATTCGTTGCGAATCTTATATTCCAAGGTCTGTCAAAAAAGGAGGATAAAGAACTCAAATGTGCATATCTAGTGCTGTGGAGAGGTGAAATAGGCAAAAATGTTTATAGTTCTTGGAATAAGAGGACGATGAAAAATATGTTAGAAAAAATATAGGAGAACGTTTGCCTAAGTAAACCAAAATCGAACGCAGGATTTTCTTTTAAGTAAAAGAAATGGGTCCATATATCCATGTCCGTCTTTTATCTCCTCAAACAAGCATTGTTATCAAATGCTTACTTCTTCTCAAGTTTACAAGCTGCCCTCCAACAGAATGACAAACTTACCAAGAAAGCATCAACCGCTTTAACAGCAACCCAGCGAACGATACGCGCAAATAGAAACAAAAAAAAAAAAAAAACAATGCTTACTATTGTTTTCGAATGGACAAAAGTTGATCATTAAATCTACAGCCAACAATTAGACGTAGAAAGTGCGCATAGGCCATTCAAAACATCTTCTGAAAACAGTAACCACCACCACGAATTCAGAGATTTGTATTACAGTTATAGCCGTATGACTTTACGGTCAAGTACATACCAGGTTCAGATACACTGTCAAATATGTATTATCCACAGTCGGTACAGACACCCATACCTGACATTAATATTAACGAAAGATGGTGTAATATGGAATCCGGAATTTATGCTGGTCACTACCGCATACAAACCTATTATTATATATTGTGTCAGTCACGTTGTCTTAAAAATAAATCTGTACACGACAATATTTTATCTGTTTAAAATCCAAGCCATCGGCCCACAGAACCCACAAAAATACCACATTTTGGCGACGATGGAGGTTAGTCTTCCGATTTTTCTACCGTTTGACGCAGATACGGACAGAACAATGCTGGGCCGCGATGGGACCGTTGGATTAGGAGGCTCGAAAATCTGTTTGTGGCTTTGAAATTTGTCGATCCAGTTGTTGCTGAAGGCGAAAACCCAGACGCTGCTAAGATAAAAGAAATCTATGATCATAAAAGGGCACTTTTACTTCATTATGTGGGAGAGAGGACATGATATTTATGAAGCACAAAAAGGTACGTCTGAAAACGCTTACACAGCTACAAAGAAAGTGCTCACTGACTATTTTCGTCCGAGAAAAAACACACAGATGGAAATTTATAACTTCAGATCTTACAAACAGAAAGAGGGACAATGTCTTGACGAATTCGTTACTGAATTGCACAAGTTGTCTAAGAACCGTGAACTGTGTAGAGAGAAAATTTCTCGTAAATTTCTCCTAGCTTTTTTGGCGATTGTCGGTGAAATACCGCGTTATGGCGGTGAAAAACGTGGGCTCAGAGTGATTTATAACTGAAACACCTTGTTTGTACTGTACCAAAACCATGTTTTTGATGCTGATCCGGATTCCAAGATTGCCGCCACCTTTGAACATTGTTTATCATTGAAGCCTTATGGAAAATAAACTTGAAAATTCTGTTCTTTAAAACGATTGCGACAGCTGAAGGAAAAAATGTCCATAAATATTCATTTGAAGCTCTGCTACATAACCATGCTTTTGTCGTTTTGATGCCCATCGGAATTCAAAGATGGCTGCCGGCAGAGAACGTGTAGTTTAACATAGGACCGTATGGAAATGCACTTGCAGGTCTTTTTGGAAATGCAGGAATAGTCGCAATGCGTCTAGACGTGTTCTGGATGCACATTTTTCATCTGGGACACGCTATTCTTATGACAAGTGCGTCCTCGGATGTGTCTGTATTTTGACCCCATGCATCCATATTTCAAACGTTTCCGATCTGACTAGGTGTGGTATTTACTTTGACAATACACAAATGGCTTCCGATATTTTCACCTGGCAGGCACTTGTACAGGTGTGAACAGTGCCCCAGGGTCGTAATTAGATGTTTGACCACAATAAAAATGTCAAAGCTAATTAACGGTGATTACTGCAATTAGTTTTGGTGAAAGTGTGATCATACTCGACTCATGTTTTCATGACTAACGGTACTTGTTGTGTCCAAAAACTTAAGTAGATGTAATGCTTTGACAAAAGCATGTGTTTTTGGTCCCAATATAGATGTAATGCAATAAGTTTTGATGCTGATGAAGATTATAAAATACTGAAGTTTGGCGCAGCTTGGGTTAGTGCTTGGGGAATTGGGGTTTAATTACCGGTACTTACGACTTCCAGCTAAAATTAGGAAATTAAAAATAATTTAATTTTGTGAAAAGTGTTACCAAATATATTTTATTGATCTAAGTTTTATGTAATTATGTTTAATTATGAACAGTTTGTTTTATTGGACTTGGGAAAAGTTAGTTGTTTGGACACTTAAGTATTATGAAATGGGTACCTTTTTAAATTGGTCATTCTCAGTTTCAACAGAGTCAACTAACACTGAAATTTTATTTTTCTTTTTTTGCACAAGTTTCATTTGCAGCAAACATATCATTGATTTGAGTGCAAGAATGGATGTGCACATGTGCAGGACATTAACATGGAGCTAAACACAAATTATTTATTTCATAAAGATTGTTATCCAGAAAGCTGAGGAATATAAGTAACTTACAGAAAAGTATCACATATTCAGTGGTTGCATCAACCCCAAATTTGACATTTTCAGGCAAAAATTTCAAAAAAATAAAGCAAATTCTACCTGCTGGTGTGATTAAGCAAACATTTCCCATAGATCAGTGTTCGAAATTTGTGGTTCACCTGATCGTCCAACCAAAGATTGCTCGGGACAACCTTGCATCTCAGCAAAAGTTGTCCAACAGACAGTCATATATTTTTGGCTAGTCAGTCATGAGTTACCGGTAACTGCTAAATGCTTACATCTTTTTAGGATATTTTTGTTGATAAATGCTCATATAACAACAATTTTCTGTCAAAATTTAGCTTGGTAATGTCATGAAAGTATGGATTTGTTTATGTTTCATTGTTTTTCTGTTCAGTGTTTCTGGTCCTTTTAGTCGGTTATTGTTCTTTTTTTTACAGACTAATTACTTTCTTGCGGTTTCAACTTGAATAATGTTAAGGTTTATAAACAGAGTTGATACACCAAATTAGAGACTTATCTGAGCCTGCATTGCTCACCTGGTTATAACCTGACCAGTTGTAAGAAACCGAAATGTCATCTGGAATTCTGATTTGTATGACTAGTTTCAATGTAATTGCTTTGATTCTTTCCAAAGAAAGGCCCTTTTAGTGCACATTCCCAATAGGGTCCAGTATTTAATACAGTTTCCATTATCGAAGGGAAAGCTGTTTTGAAGCAGTTCCTTTGCCAAAATGTCCAGTCAGGATGCATGAAATGTGTGACATTCACCTTTTGTAGTAAACACATCTAATTTGGATATGTATTGTCAGAATATAAATGGACATCACAACTGCTTTAAAAATAGAAGCTTAATAGTGCAGTTTACAACCCATCATGATCTTGATGTTAATATCTATACACTGAAGGTTGGCGCTTGTCGATTTTGAAAAGTTTTTCAAAATGAAAATTTCATTGATTGTGACCATTTAATTTGATATTTTTTTATGAAATTAATACAATTAATACATAGATGATGTAACTCTAGATAAGTGATATTTTAATATTACCCTTGTAAATCTTTTGTCAAAAAGTACAGGAAGTTTTCTACATCACATATAGTGAAACTGATGAGTTTTTACCCAGCTAAAGAATAAAAGTATAGCAATTAAGTTACTCATATTTATTTATGATTTGCATTGTAAAAAGAGGGACAGTTTTGTTGTATAGAAAAACCTGAGGTAGTACTGTAATTTGAACCGCTAGTTCGCAGTGCCTCATTTTAGAAATGCTGAGTAGTCCAAGAACAAGCTGTTAATGTAGTTAATAAAGATTTAATTTCTGAATTTGTAAAATTGTTCATGTCCATAAAAATCTATATTTAACTCAAAGCTCAAATATCTGATTTTTTTTACAGGAACTAGACGAACAGGCATTGGCAGAAAAGAAGAAGAAGCGTACTTTCAGGAAGTACCAATACAGAGGTGTTGATTTGGATCAGCTCCTTGATATGTCAAAGTAATTATTTACAATGTATGGCTCAAAATATTGGAGGAGTTTTGTTTTCATCTGTTAATAGTTCGCTAAAGTGCTGCTAGAAATGTTACCGGAATTAAAATACACACTAAATTCAGGTGTGATATTTTTTTGACATGAAAGGGCTAATTTTCAAATGATGACTAAACTTTAGTTTGTGTTATGGAAACTTGAGTAGTAAAGTTAGCTGTAGGGACTTTGCCTTCACTGATAGTTAAAAAAAATCAGATCAGGTTTTAATATTGATGAGAAATTTTATTGTAATGGCAAAGTTAGCATATACAAATTTTTTTTACTTGGCTGAAAAGCATTACCATCTGTATTTTAAGAGATGCATGTACATGTATGTTACAGCTTTGTAACAATAAAGGAATGTTGAAGAGATAATAATATATCTATTACCAGAATCAAGAATGGTATATTTCATTGAAATTTATTATACCCAGAGATGGTCAATGATGGTGAAATTCTTCAGACTTTAGCCTTGGTAAATTTTTACATCATGGACCACATGACTCTCCTAATTATAAAGCTGTTCCAATATTAATTTTACAGCATGACTTATGTGATGGATTAAACAAACATGTAAATTGATACTTTTTCAGTGAACAGCTTATGGAATTGTTCCCCTGCAGAATTCGTAGGAGGCTTTCAAAAGGTTTGAAGAGAAAGCCAATGGCTCTGATCAAAAGATTAAGACAGGCCAAAAAAGAAGCTGGACCTTTAGAGAAGCCAGAAGTATGTACAACATTGTTTGTTTTAGAAAATCTAGTACTAGAGGGTTATGTTAGGCCAAAAAAAATATGTCTGTTTACAGTTACATTTCTTTAAAAAATAGGATTGGTCAATCAGAAGTTTAATTTTATTTTTTGTCATTCTGACATTGTGTCCATTTCACAATCTTTCCCAAAATCTTTGCAGCTTTAGATGACATGTCCTGGAAGAATTTATATAATACTTATAACATGTAATTAAATTTATTCAGAAACTTCAAATTGTTATAAAATCCACATTTCTTCTGTTTTTTCCACAGGGTACAGCACCATTATTTATACCTGTGAATCTAGCTAAGAATGATAACTCTTGCTAGAATTCACCTGTTTGACTGGAAATTATGACTGCACTTTTATTTTCAGCATACAGTATGAAATTGTTAGGGTCATCATTATTTTGGGGGTTGGTGGGGTAACCAAAAGCACATTAATATATCTTCTTTTTTTTTTAAAAAACAATTTATGGGAAAACCATAATTGAGTAAATATTACTAGCGCTCAGTCCTCAAAATTAAAACAGTGTATCAAGTTGGTATTTTATTCATATTGTTCGTCCAACTGAGCGGTGAATATTTTCTACATTAATGTCAGTAAATCATGCAGGAACCTAACTTTTAGCCAAGTAAGGGAACAGAATGAGTTTTCCTGATTTATTTTAGTTATAAAGTATATGAGACGAATCCAGAACATCCGATTTCCCTGTTTTGGGTAAAACTTTGGTACATGATTTCCATTCATGTGCACTGAATGGCAACCATTGTGAAAGTGTTGTATTATTCGCATTAAACCGGTATTGATAAAATAGATTAAAACAACCAGATAAGAAAGAACTAATTGAAGATATATATGGTGTAGCAAAGTTTATTAGCTTCTTGAACTGCACGATATAAAATTTTAAGCTAGTGATCCGCAAATTTACCAGTGATGCAAATTATATACAATCTACTTTCTTTCTTAAAATTTATTGGGCAGAAAGTTGTTTTTCTTTCAGACAATTGAAATTGAATCTGGACTGGTAAAATCTTGGACTTCACAGGTCGGACTGTGAAATTGAAATCCTAATTTCTTTGACTGCTAGTGCTTAGCTTTAACAGCTGATTAATAAAGACAGGTATAATTTATAGGGAATGTCTCCAAAATTTGCCTGTTATGGAAAATAATATATAGTGCCAGAAAGTTTATTACATTTATCTGTAATAATGAAACTATAACCTCTTGGATTGATTTTCAATGTAGTTTTCCCAATTGCTTCTCACGAAAAGGATATTAGAGGTAGAAGAGTAATTAATTTAGAATTCAGTTGCTTCAGTGGCATAATGATTAGCTGGCTTGCAGTGTTATAGCTGACATATTACAGAAAGTGGTGTAAAACCCCATGCAATCAAATCAGCCAATTTGAAGGGCAGTGCTGTTGCAAGATGTTAGCAAAGGTATATAACTGATGATAATGAAACTCATTTTTCAGGTTGTGAAGACCCATTTACGTAACATGATCATAGTTCCAGAGATGATTGGCAGCATCATTGGTGTCTACAATGGTAAAACATTCAACCAAGTAGAAATTAAGGTTAGTCTACAATAAATAAGAGCAACATGTTGCTAGTATACTGGTTGATTTGTATCTTGAATCAAATGGCACATAGTGTAACAACAGATAAGGGGACATAACTGACAAAAAAATTTACAAACTGTTGATGTATGCGTTATGATAAAAAAATATTCTAAGATTGAAAGGTATCTGACTGAAGTAAAAATATGGCATAAATTTGCAGATTTCACATAATGTACAAGGCAAACCAAGCAAAAGAACAAGAATTTTACTGCTGTTGTTGAAGTCAACATCAGGTCTTCAACAATGAATAGATATTCTCTACAAATAGTGCAAGACAGCCCCTAGCATCAGCATGAGCAGTACTGTTTGTGAGAAGTTAATAAATACTAAACCTGTGTCATTCCAAGAGATACAGCATTATCAAATAACAGCGAGGAATCATCTTAGAGTTTGCACAAGATTTCTAAATAAAAACTTTTTTGTGTAGTTGATGAGTAGTTTCAGGCCCCTTCCTTTTGATCTTTTTCACTTTCCAGGTGTTAGCATTGTTATTGTATCACCTGAATGTTACAGACAAAAATAAAAAATTTTCCTTTACTTTATATTGCAAGCAATTGTCATTTTGTATACATGCGGCCTGTGAAGTGGACACCCCTAGCTGTCACTTGACATCTTTTTTCTACCATTGCATTAGGGGGTTGGTTGGGGTAATTTCTATGTTAAATAATTACACGTGTGTACCTTGCTCTGAAGGAGTGGAGTTATACTGGTTGATCCCCGTCTATTCCTCCTTCATCACATCATACCAGATGTAACAGATTTTATGTCACTGCAGCAAATTTGCCATTACATCTAGAGTTTGCATTGAATGTAATGATTTCAGTTCATCAGTCTGTTGTATTGATTTTTAAATAATTTCATTTCCTCTCAGCTGTCACAAAACCATCTTTGGTAGGACTATAGTTGAAGGAGGAAAGGTATGTCAAATGTCAAGGCTATATGGGGTCAAAATTTGGTATAGTTCTGTAAGTGATGTCCACCAAAGTTGATCAGATAGTACCACCTACTGGTTCTGAGGTTAGTAGGCCCAAGGTTACGGTCACAGTAATAGATTTTTGTACCAAAAGATGGGTTTCCAGTCATGTATCTACATCCTGATACATGATCATGATAATAGAATGAAATACGCTGAGTAAATTCTGATGATGATAGTGCTGACAGTAACAGATTCCTATGTTTTGGCAATGCTATAGAGATAATGGATTTTCATGAGTAGTTTTGTTCATAAATTATTCTATGCAATGTAAATCAAGTTCCATGATGGTGATATTTCGTGAAACAAATTTGTGATTGAAATGAGCATACATAAGAACCTTTATACATAGTTTTCTGTTAAACTGGTTACCTACTTTTGACCATTACCTAACCATGGAATATGTGTATAAGGTCAAAGACTGGTTTGAAGCTACATGTAATACTGGTACTAAACATTTTGAAAGTGTTTCATATTTATATGCCGGTCATCCAGAGATATGGAACTTTTTCCACATTTCATATAATAACTCAAGTTTGCTTTGACCGAATTTTCGTAAAATATCTGTACAA
>JAOXYJ010066865.1:0-11805 GCA_028566555.1 Lithophaga nigra
GTGAAGTGCATATAAATTTCTTGGAAATAGGTATGTGATTATTGACATCTTTATATATTCCCCCACTTTTTTAAAGAATTTTTCAAATAGTCTTTTATCTGCAGCCACACTCTATTCAGAAGGGGAATTAATACTTTTTGGGACCATTTGGGAAATGTAGGATTGACATCCATTCTATCTTTGGGAGTTTTTCATTAATCATATACTTCTTTAACAAGTGCCCAGCTCAGCCCACTTCAAGCTAAGGTTTCCAGATACCTGCCTTAGTTGAGAGTGTCACCAATCAACTGGATAGCTGTTGACACTTTTCTTTCCTATTAAGTCTGATGGTTACGGTATAGGTTAAAATTGCTAAGAGTGATGATGAATGCCAGCAACCCAAACCTTAACAAGTGTAATTATGCTGGATAGAATCTTGCCAAATTTTCAAAATATTGAAACTCTCATCTGGATTGGGATCAATGGCAAGGACAGTAGACCACAGAAATCCAGTGACAAATTTCTTTATTTATAGTGTAGTCTCTTACGTAAATTCATCTTATATTGGCAGTATCATTGTTATGTAGAGTAAACTTTATCTTTTAATTTTGGTTACAAAACTAGATTACTGACATAAAAATTACAGCACCATTGTGAAAACTAAATTTTTAGTTTATCTAGTGTATTCTATGTCACGATTGAAATACTGACTTGATAAACGAGTACAAAATAGTGGATAACCCTGATTATTTTAAGTTACAGTTTCAGTACCTCAATAATTCCAGTACTGTTACTGTAGTCTAGCATATTCTTGCATAAGTGAAAGGTGTATTTTTTGTTTCTTTTTCATATCTGAATAGCAGTGGCACATGCTGACACTAGAAAGTTTTGTTTCATAAAATTATAAAACTAAGATTTGTAAGTAGTTTGTATTTGAATGCAAAGAAGCATTTTTCTTCTCAATAATGTATGGTAGTGCATACACCTTTATGATGCTGCTGGAGTAATGTTTGACAGTATTACATGTGCACCTGATTGAGGCTGGAAAGTGTCAGATATGTTTTCAGTGAGATGTGTTAATAAGTGTATCAGTAATTTTTCCTGACTTTTTGAAAAGAATCAAGGGAAGTTACCTTTCTATATCACAGTCATCTATCTGTCCATTTGTCTTCATCCAAAAGAATACCTCTGTGATAAACTGTTGCACCTACTTCTTGTTTCACATGCAAGTATATGTAGCATTCGGTTGCTACGAGTCAAAACAAGAAAATGAGTTTTCAGTCTCCACTTTGTTCTTAGGAAAACATATTTATTTGAAAGTTTTTCGATGTAATTACTATAAATGGCTGAAATCTAAAATTTTGCGTGTAATTTTCCGAATAGTCAAGCTAAGCTTTGGAGAAGATGGTTTTTAATAGATATACCCGGTAACGAGTCTATAGTTAAAAAATCAATGAAAAATTGAGAATAGGGAATTTTCATGATTATCTCAAGTAATACACGTTACAAATTTACAATGAAAAGTTCTTAAGAAGTTGGTCGACAGCATATTCATGAATCAGACCTGATACTTACAGGCTTTCCATTTCCCTGGAAATTTAAAAAAAAGCTTATTAAATAAGAGATCAAAAGAATTATTAAGTAGAAATCGTAGTATATAGAAATCACAAAATTGATATGCAAGTATATCATAATGTATCACATTAATGTTTAAAAGTTTAACAATTTTGGCCTTGAAAAATTTTTAAAGGCAAAGGAAGATATAAACATTTCCTTTTGAAACATACGTATGGGATGCACTTTGTACCATAATGCTTGCAGCTGTGAAAATTTATTGTTTTGGTACAATTTACTAAATTTAAATAAATTTTTCTTTATGTATGTTAGAATGGTTAATATTGTGAAATATATTGATGTATGCAAAAATTTACTGAAATTAGTCATTGCCACCTAGTTACCTAAATAAAATTTATAGAAAGGAGCTCTCAAATATTTTCTTCAAATGTAGGGTTAAGTTTGATCTGGAAAAAACTTGACACATGCTAAAATACACCAAATTTAGGTCTTTCAGTCTAGTTATGCCCTTGAAAATCATGGAAATTATTTAAAAGTGGAGAAGAAGAGAAATCTTTCATTTAGATATAGAGTAGAAACCTAACATAATGGCTGTTATTATGAATTTATGAACACTGTTGATATGTAGTAAAATTTAGTGAAATTAGGCCATCACTGTGGCATAGGTAGAGTCCATGAAAATACCAGAAATCATGGAATATCATGTGTCATGTCATTATTGATGAAACTTCCTGAAATGAACAATATGACTATATTATCATTTTAAAGATATTTCAAATCTCTCAGTACTTCTGTAAATAGTCCGTATTCACTGGGTACTAAAGGAGATATGCTGTTATTCCAACAGCCCATATTTGAGTTGATTGATTGATGCAGTTATCTTTTGAAAGTACAACAATTTTATCATGAAACATTTTATCAACAGATTCAAATCAACTGTGTGAAGTTCTGGCACATTTTGGTATTTTAGGTCATGTTACAAATCCATGAAAAAAGTGTTACAAGCTGCAAATTCCAATAATATGCACTTTTATAGGGATATAATTCCTTAAGACAAGAATGGATACTCTTTCATGTGCAGTAAAACCTGTCTTTAGAGACTGCCCTTGTTTGGAAGACCACTTAACAGGGTTGCAATCCATATAAAATAAATCTCTTCTGAGAGACCAACTTCTTGAAAGACCACTTTTTGTTAGCAGAAAGGATGGTCTCTCAACACCATATGGGAGCGACACCGGATATTTTGGTACGAGGACTGGTACCTCCAAGGAAGAAAAGCATTGAACTGTTACCGTACACTAAACTTGGTACTAGTGTTTTTAGTACCAAGTTAAGTGTACGGTAACAGTTCAATACTTTTCTTCCTTGGAGGTACCAGTCCTAGTACCAATATCCGGTGTCGCTCCCATACGGTGAACCCTTTCAACAGCGTTCTGGTGACTTTTATCACAAATTTTTACAAACAGTGTTAGCACATGTAATAAAATAACAGCTTTCAGGTCACTTTTATCACAAATTTTGACAAATGAGTTGGTGAATGCAATAAAAATTATAGGATTTGCGCTGAAAAACGGTCAGTCGGGAAGCAGGAAATGAGTATTTCTTTGCCTTATATAGTACAATGAATAAATCTATAATGGCACTGTTTGTTGTGCACAACATAGTTCTGGAATAACACTCAATGTCAAAAGTTTGGAAGACAAAAATACAAATAGTTAACCAAATTTAGTTCATAATAACCTTTGTTTAATGCTTGAATATATAACTGCTTATATTTTGCACTTCCATAATTTTGCATAACCAGACTGTCCAAAAGGAGATATATACCCAATGATATTTTTCCATTTACACATTTTTCAATGTACAACAGAACAGTTTCACATAATTTGTACAGTGTATCTTGTAACTGCATAAAAGTATGTAATTACAATGTTATTTATCAGGTAGTGACATGGGCAATAGACCAGAAGAAAGAAGGCGAATTAGAAGAGGAAATGAAGAGAATTACAGTAGCTTTCCGTTTCTGGGAGGAAAGAGGAGACGATAAATCAAACACCAGTGTCAAGAAATGGTCTCAACCGTCTGGTAATTTCTCAGACTTTTCTTCTTGCAAATTATTATAAAAACACCTACATTGATATCATGTATATTAGGGAAAAATCTATGGAGCATTGAAAGGCATTTTTTCCATTGATCAAGTGTTCAACAGTTGAGTAAAAACTGAAGTCCATGCAAAATTATATTTCCTGCCTTTCAGCTATCAATGTTAAAACATTTTAATTGAGATCTTAATTGACAGAAATTGTGGTCTTAAATTACATTCAATTGCATCTCAGCTGTTCCAAAACAAAATGTCAAAATAAACTATGATTCGGGAGTTGACAATCATGACAATGTCATCAATTAACTTCTTTTGTTGTTTGAAGGCAACCACAGTGGGGTCTAAACATTAAAAGGGATTGTGACATTGTTATGACTCACAAATCAAAATAAAGCTCATTTTGACATTTTACTTTGGAACAGCTGAGACGCAACTTAGTGTGGTACATGTACACTATCATTTATTTATCTTTTTCAGGTGATGACTTGAGAAAAATTATTAAAAAAACAGTACTAAGTAATATTTTGGAAGGACAGTCTGATCGACGATTGGTTAAAGTGGAGAGCCTGAGTATGAATCAGTTGAAGGATGAGCTTTCTAGTAGGGGGCTTTGTGCTAAAGGCAAGAAAATTGTATTGATTGAAAGACTTAAAGAAGCAATAGGAAATACAACTATGGTAATATTTATATAGATGTATTTTAAACAATTTTTCTTTTTTTAAATATTTTTTAACTTAATCAAAAATCAAGTTAAAACTACATTTTCTAGGAAACTGTTGAAAAACGGATAAATAAACACAAAGGGAAGGCAAGATACATGTATGTCATAACAAATATCAAACATCAATTGAAAATATTTGAATGTTCCTGTTATCCTTTTATTAGCTCACCTGACCCGAAGGGTCACGTGATCTATTGGCATCACTTGGTGTTCATTATCCGTCGTCATCATTAGCTTTTCTCATTTCAATCTTCTCTTCTGAAACCACCATACCTGTAGTCCATGGATGGTCCTCTTTCAAAACTATATCTGACAAGTTGGTGGAAGATTCAAAATGGCCACCAACGCTGGACTTTAAAGATCTTCTGCTTGAAATAACTAAGACAGTTGAGGCAAAATATAGCCATGAATGATAATTCAAAGGTCCTATGCTAAACAGCTGATTTTGGTGCTGATTGGAATTCTAAGATGGGCAACATTATGGAACATATTTAACATTTGACCGTATGGGAAATGCACTTAAAGGTCTTCTTGGAAACAACTAAGGAAGTTGAAGTGAAACATGTCTATGAATGATTATTGAAGTTTTTTTACCAAAGTGGTGTTCTTGATCTGATGCCGATTGGAATTCCAAGATATCCACCACCATGAAACATAGTTTAACATTGAACACTGTGGAAAATGTACTTGAAGATGCTTGTCTTGGAAATAATGACACTAGGTTAAGCATAACTCATTGGAAGGTCTTTTACCAAAATTGTTTGTGTGACTTTTTTTTTGTGCCAATCAAAATTCCAAGATGGCCGCCATTGTGGAACATAGTTTAACATTGGACCCTATGGGAAATGCACTTGAAGGACTTCTTGGGAGCGACTAATACAGTTGAAGCGAAACATGTCAATAAATGATCATTGGAAGGTTCTTTACCAACACTGTGTTTTTCGTGCTGTTCGAAGTTCCAAGATGGCGTCCATGGTGGAACATAGTTTAACATTGGATCCTATGGAAAAAGCACTTGCAGATCGTCTTCTTGAAAATGACGTAGAAAATTGAAAAGGAACATGTTTACGAGTTATCATTGGAAGGTTCTTTATCGAAACTGTCTTTTTGGTTCCGATTCGAATTCCAATATGGCTGTAATTGTGGAATACAGTTTCACATTGAACTTTATGGTAAATGACAACAATGGTTGAAGCGAACAAGTTCAGAAATGTTCAGTGGAAGTTTCTTTACCAAAATGTGTGACCACCTCTATATGGCCTCTATCGAAAATTAAAGGTCACTAACTCATAACCACAAGACTAACACTGCTGTCACCCCACTTCATTAAGGTGTTAAGGTATCCAGACACCTACCAAAGTTCAGGGGTTTTACTGAGTCAGATGGTTAGCTGTCCGGCTTTTCACCCCAGTAAGTCTAGTAGTCATGATATAGCTGTAAATTTGCTGAAATTGATGATAAACCCCAACAAACTGACCAAATTCTATGAAAAAATTGTTCCTAGGATATTTTTTCAGCTTTTGTTTATTAAGGCCAATTCTAAGCTCAGACGAGCCTCAAGTTACATCATACACCTAAACAATATTAAACTTGTACTTGTGAATCCAACTGTCCATAAAGACAGGGACTGATACTGGGTCATAAATGTCAAGATATTTTGCACTTTAAGCATATCTGTTATCTATTGCATTTATCGCTGTACAACTGAAAAAAAACAACAAAATATAAAGCAGGAATTTTATTATATATTTTTGACTGTATTTTCTTCAGGTTCACAAAAAATTGACAAAGAGCAGACTTCAGGTTTCATATGATTTTGAAACTGATCACGACGAAAACAGCCTTGGTGTGGAAGCTCTCCAGCAGTTATGGTCAGACTTTGATGATCTTATGGAAAGTATCCGAGTCCCGCCATCATCTGAAAAGTATAAAAAACCTCAAGATTTCCAGGAATGTGCAAGAACTTGGGCAACTAATTTCAAGAAGTGTACTTTTGATGAAGATGTAACACCGTATATTCATGGTAAATGATAAATTATTTTCATAAGGTAGTTCTGAAGTGTCATACATGTAGGTGGCAGATGCAAATGAAACAATATTGTACAAAAAACTTTACTCAACTTAAACATATATGTGTAACTTTGATATATGTTATGTTTTGAATGAATGTATGTTAAACTTTAAAATGAATTGTATGCAAATTAATTAATGTTTAAGTCAGTTGTGAAAAAATACAAATATTAACATTCACATTCAATATCTTTCAGCTATGGTTTATCATCTGCCACAGTATTTGGAAAAATTTAGATACCTGCATGACATAGGCGTTGCTCAGGTAGAACGGAAGAATTTCGACCAACGTCAGGCTTACTTTAGTAGTACCAACAGAAATGGTGGTAACAACAATAGAAAAGTATCACAGCAGGTAACAAGATGTTTCTAGCAACTTGTATAGATCCCACAAAGCAATAAAATGGCAGGAACAGTGTATGGAATGAATTGAATGAGGCATGAGACATTCAGTTACATGTTCCAAACACTGTCTCAAACCACTTTATTGCTGTACAGCAGGGCTTTTTCTAAGCTAATTTTCGGGATGACACTGGGATCCATTCCTAATAGGAAAAAGGCTAAAATTTTCCAAATATTTGGATAATTTTTCCAACTAGAGCTGCTATAAAACTTTTTTTGTGAATATAAAATAATTATGAAACAACTATAAACAATAAATTTTGCAAGTGTTCTAGTCTATAAAGATATTAACATGTTTTGCTCTTATAAAACTGTGAAGAATTTTGAGAAAGTAAGGTTCCTTCTATGTTACATTTGACACCTTCTCATTGTTTAGATTGATTATCATCACACAAATTTTCCCAAATCCACGAGATTCAGATGAATTAAGGCAGAAAAAACCCTGTTCAGAATGATTTGTGTGTAGGAAAAAATTGAATTAAATACAAAATACCATAACAAATTAAAACTCAAAGTAACTTGAGTCACTTCCATTTGAACATACAGTACTTACATTTATATAATAACTGAGTTGTAAAAATCATCTAATTCTTTGTTTTTCTGTAATAAAAAAAGTTCTGTCATAATATTAAATATATAGTAAAAGAATGTGCTTAGCGCTACAATGAATTGACTCATATATAATTTAAGCCTAACTACAACATTGTTATAAGTTTCTTTCATGTGCTAAGTATTTGGCAGCACAAATATAGATAACTTTTTTTTTACAGATATGTGAAAGAGAAAATCGCATTTTGTGGTCAACCTTTGAAGGCATTAAGAGGGAAAAAAGGAAATATACCAAGAAGCAAGAAAATTCAGACGGCGAAAACATACCGTGTCTAAATTTAAATAAAGATGAATTATAATCATACCTTTTCTTTGAAACATCTCCGGTGACCATATTCTTCCTTTCTCTTGTTAATGTAAGCTGGATCCAGGATGGACCTAGCAAAGGTGCCTGAACAGGGTTGCATAGCTGAGGTCTTTCCTTTTCTTCACCAGTCCAATGACATCTTAAATGAAAAATAAAAAAAAACCTTGATAATCTTTTAAGTTTATAAAAAAATGGAGAGGAAGTTTTGGAATTAACTGGTCAAGACATTTTTATTTTCTTGATAAATGACTAATGTACATACTTCCTAATGTAGTACCTGTATGACATGCTAGCATGTTTATGATGAAGTATTGATTTGTCATTACATGTCTTCAGGTGATTGTAATGACACATTTGTGGCTAAAGTTTCATAATGAGATAATTGTTTGTACTGCACCTATTATCATTTTATTGCAATACAATGCACTTCTAAAGTATTATATCATTATTATTGTGTCTTTTGATGTGGTAAAGAATAATAGGATTTGATTCAAGATTGTCTTAGAAAATACCCATTCTCTGAAAATTGGAAGATCAATCATTGATTACAGTATGTAATCTAAACAACAACAAAAAATTTTTAAAATTCATTTTTATTTATTTGGGATTTCACTAAAGTACTGAATTTGCCCCATAGATAATATACACTATCCTTTTCCAAATTTTGACCAGAGTTAGGAGAAATGTTATATCCTGCATAAAATACTACAAACCCAATATTAAAAAGATAGGTCACTATAGCTGTGTATCATGATCTCCCACAGTGATAACTTTCAAGACAGTGAAAACGATGCTGAATTTATGATCGATACAGTAATCCTGTAAAGGCTGCTAGTATGGAAAATGAACCAATAGTAATTCATGAAGGAACAAAATCAATACAAATGATTTACACAAAATATTTTGAATATCAGTAGTCTATTCATTTTTTGAACTTCCTTTCATAGTTGATCAATTTGATTTCTTTAATATTCACTGCAAATAACATGGGTACAATCTTATATTAGTGGATGATGGTCATCCATACATTGTATTATGGTTTCATCAATATTACTTATTTTATGAAATATTCATATAATGACAGTATTGCTTATGAAGATCAAACCTCATTTTTTTGTTTCTGCCATGACTTAAATTTTTGTGTCTACATAGGAAAAGATTGTATGTAATGACACAACTTAGAAAAAAACAAGATTGCTTTATTTCAATGTAATAAATTAATAAAATGCAGGGTTGAAATAAGGTACTATTCTCCACTGGCAAGAAGGACCAGCTGAAAATTTGATCCTTTGGCCCTCCTTAAGGCATGCTGGCCCCTCATAATGTCAGTATATAAGTTACCAAAAAAATTCTGCTGGTCCAAAGGGCTTATTACCAACAGATTTTACTGGCCCTCCTGAAAAATTATTGGCCTTGGCCAGTGGATAGGCATAATTTCGACCCTTGTTAAACTTTTGTACCCTACGACATGTAGTCAGGTGTCTCTTAATTTCAACCCCTGAAAATGAGATATTTAAAACTTTTGTACCCTACCACATGTAGTCAGGTGTATTATTTGTTGTCTGTTTGTCTAGTTGTATATCTCCTTCATTTCTATCAATTAATTCTTCTTCTGTATAACCAAGGAGGTTATATCCTTCTTGGTATTACAGATCTGCTTCAAATTTTGTATCATTAAAATCACAGATGAAGTCTGATTTGAAGATCCAAACTATTTTGGGTTCCAGAGTTATTCCCCTTGAATTATGATCTAAGGCTAAGTATTATGTAATGCTCTCATTATTTTTACAGGATAAACTTCCTATAGACAAAGACTGTAATAAGACCAAGGGATGTTTTCATGATTGTGATGAACACAGCTGTAGTTTTATTGTCTCCTGGATAGACAGGGGAGATGTGGTGGATATGGGACTACAGACAAAGATTATGTCTGATGGAGAGAAGTGGATTGCTGTGGGGTTCTCATATGACAAACATATGGTATGTTCCAGTTAACTGTTATACAAAATGAACAGTTACCATATTGAAATAAAAGTATGAAAGTATTGTAATTCATACATGTGATACCTCCAGCATTGCCAGGGAGGCTCCATCATATGACAAATTCAAGCTCTTGGGAGGAGATCATAATCTCCCTGATTCAGAATGTTCCTGCATTTCAAATTTTCTGTTTGCAAAAGTACATAATGTAGTCTTTGCTTAATTTTATTATTACTAAAAATTGTCCTTACTTATAAATTTATTTTTTTCACAAATACTGTGATTTCAAAAATTACAGATTTATGTATAGCTGATCAAAACCTTAGATCATTAAATAAGTGGAAAGAAATTAATCAGAAAATCCCTTCAACACTACAAAATGGATATTAAAGCACACAAACTGTCTTCTGCATCAGATTCCAAATCTCCTGCATCTTCAAGACAAATCCTCCTGAAGTTTATTCACCCTTATCACATGTATGGTTATTGTACATCTTTTGCAAGGAAGAATTTCTTACAAAAATAAATTATGCATGATTGTTGCTACATAAATAAGCTTATAGTCTTTGATAGTCTTTCAAGCTTTTTCACAAGAACTCAGTGAATATAGAAGATTACAAATATAAATAAATACAAATAAAATTAAGTACAATATATGTATACTGAAACATATTTATGTTTTTTTCTTTTTTTTCTGCATTACTCCTCTTCCTAAAAAGTACAATGTCAAATTTTTGGAATCACATGTACATGTATTAAAGTTCTGTGGTGAACGTGATACAGTAAATACATGTAGATGTCATGTATTGCATATGATTATATGTAAAAATTATTTTGAACAACTTTGAATCAACTTTTATACAATAAATGTTTGCAGTTCTGTTGAATAGATTGTAAGATTTAGTGTGATAATCATGCAGCGTGTACCAAAATGTTTGCATTATAAAAAGTTGGAAATGACATATGACTAAAGCTCATTTATGACCTTTGTAGTCAAACTTTTAAATACTTGATATGAACTAAGTTTTTAAACAATATATGAATATGACATAAATGTTGGATTAAATTAATTACTGAGTAATAGAAATTCAATACTTTATCACCAAATTTTTAAAAGTAATGATAAAATATTATTTCTGCTTTATATAATTAACAGGGAAGTGACAGTGTTGTGGAGTGTATATCTGCAGGTGACAACATTAGTGTTTTCCAGTCTTACAACCTTGATACACATTCAAATACAAGACTTAGAAATGTAAGTTGGATGTATGACTTTGCAAGACATTGTCATTCAAAAAAGAAAAGTGTTATTACATTTTTTCATTTCAAGCTATCATCAGTTAAAATTTGACCTTGTAGCCTTGTGATGTTAATTTGATTCTTAGATTTATTGTTGGTTATTTCTGATATTTCTCTAAAGAAAACTGGGGAGTTTATACCTGAGTAGCTTAGGTATTTGGTCAAATTTATTTATAGAGATCATTAGTCTGTCATCTCTAAGGGTGTGAGTTATGATGGAATGATTTGGATCATTCCAATAAAATGGTATGCTTAACTAGTAATTTTGTACAAGAAGTGTTGCCTGCTGTGTGAGTGTGTGTGTGTGTGTGTAAGTTTTTTGGTTTTTGTTAGATTTCTGATTTTGGTTAAGTCTTGCTTCTATAAAATTTTCACTGTCACCAAGAAAGATAGACTTTTGCTTTTTCAGTTTTTGGACACTTGGAGATGGGAGATAACTCTGTAATGTTTCCCATTCATTCCTTGGATGACCCCCATTAATTTGTTTTCTTTTTCAAAAAACAAACATCTTAAAACTTAAATCTTATTACGAATCTTTGACATTCTTAAAAATGTGAGCCACAAAGAAATCTGTGACATGGTAGAAAAAAATTAAAAATAAATGAAATTAATTTTTTTACTTAAAATAATGACTTAAAAAAGTCCACTACAAAAGAAACAGTGATTGATATGCATTGTACATGTATGTATGAATGAAAGGAATATATATTAATGTCTGAATTATATATTATCTTTATTATCACATTTTTTTGTTGACAGCCT
>JAOXYJ010066972.1:0-11803 GCA_028566555.1 Lithophaga nigra
AAAATATAGTTTCATTGACCTGGTGTTACCTTTCCACGTCGGCTTAATCTAGAGATAGAGCACAGTACATGATGTACAGTGGCGTGAAGATTGTATATTAAATTCACTTCAGCTTTTTCATGTATATTGTAAAGGATCACAAATTAATGATATAGCCACATCAAATCAATTTATACAAACGTCTAAGTACCTTTTCCACTGGATTATATATATATATATATATATAATCATATCTACTACAGGAGGGTTTTTGTCACAATAGGGGGTAGGACATTATTGATCTTCACTGAGGTGAAAGCAGTGAAAACTCCTCTGACTTTATCATTAGGGTTCCATTGTAGTAAACCAAATTTTAATGTCAGTTTTTTTAAAATTAAATGAGATATCCTCAAAAAATATCAAAGTTTACGTTCTGAAACATTAGATGCAATAGAACATGTCAGAATGAAAGAATATTGTTTGTTTTATAATAAATGCAACTTAATTTTGTATTAGTTATAAGGGAAAACTCAAGGCTTTCACCGAGTTCTAATTGTTTACAAACAAAAATACTAGACTCTGATTGGTCAGTATAAAATCAATGTCTTGTGATACTATCAAAAATCCCCTTACACATATTTGTTCTTTACCTGATGGTTCCATGAGTTCAGCACCTTACCCACTTTTTTGAAGATCGATTACTGAAATTGATAATCGACTGATTTGCTTTAATTTGATGATCAGAATAACACTACTACATACTGATTTGAGTAAAATTATGGCAGATCTGAATGAAATGGCTGTCATCACCACTCAAAAATACAAGTATATATCACCCTAATATATCTTACTGTGGTCTGTATTAAAACAACAACAACATGCAACTAATGCCATGGTTACCAAGAAGGTCTGATTAACCAGTCTTGTATAGTTCTGCTTCACCTCATATTACTTTAAAATTACTCAGGAAATGAACTTTTATTAAATGTAATATATTTAATGATTATAAAATTATTAGAATGTCCATGTATCAAAAACAAATTTCTAGTAACATGCTATATGACAAACAGTATACCAGCAAAAATCTAATTTCATTTTTTTTTCAATTTCTTTATTCACAGATCATTAAAAGATGAATACATGGAAAAAAGATGCCCCCTTCATATAGGTTTTAAGAGAGAAAATTAAGTCAATGGAGAATTTGATGTCTAATGAACTATAGTGGCAATAGCAGAATTTCTTAATGTCTTCAATACGTCATTTCCTAGATAGGCCTGGATTGCTTAAATTAGTCTGGGATTAGACAATTATATAAACTTCTGGTCATAGACTGAGCAAGGTGAAGAAATTTATTTCATTCTTAATTTTCAAGCAATCAATTAGGAATAAATTAACCAATGCATTGAAATTCCCACAAGTATGGGAGTACAAGTAGGAACCTACAGAAAGGGAATAATGTACCCAGATATAATGCCAAGAGAGTTCCATTGATCGCTGATAAAGCAGGGATACAGTATGCACTAAATTTAGAGCTAGTCACATGATGAGGCGCATATATAATTAGGTGGTTTTCCATTGAAGGAACTATCTCAAAAATTACGTCAGAATATTTTTGTCTCTAACCACAACAACCTTACCACAATAATTAGACAGGACAAAATGTTGTCAAATTTAGTTTGTTATGGATATTAGCAATATTTGAACCACTTAAAAACTTACCAAAATCATCTGTTTTCTTCTTTTAGTCAACACATTTCCTCCATGATTGTATAAAGATTGACATGAATGGATGAATGGATTTGCTGAAACAGACAAAAATGTAAATACAGAACCAGTATATATTCATGGCATACAATTTTTATATTTCAACTCTAATTTTTATGCCATTCCCTTTACCATAGTTTATATTTACCGGTTGTACCAAGCTTGGCAATTTTAAAAAGCAATAGGGGTGTACACAGCTAGTTTAGGTATTCAAGTACGAATACCATATTTTCAAAATTTATGTGTAAGGACCACTGTATTGTGTATGGAATCAGAATTATCTCAATATATACTGATTCAGTATAAAGTTCCGATACCAGATTTTAAATATAGATAACATTAAATATATCATGAAGTTATGACAGATAAATCTGTAAATGTTGATCCATTCATCATTTTTACACAACAATGGAATGTTTTAGGATAAAAGTTCACCGAACAGCTATAGCTGGAAATCTGACCATTACAAAATGGTATGCATGTTTGAAAATGAATACAAAAAAATGTTTTTTAACTAAAATAAATGAACTTGAAATTTTTGCAAAATTTCAAGGAGATAGATACTGGTAGATATGGTTGAAAAGGTTGTGAAAAAATGTGGGGAGGGTCACTTTGGCCCCCATTTTATCCTGACCAAAAATTTAATTGTCGAAGTCTATTCAGTATCATTAAAAATGTATAATATTCAATAATGAGTGCAATTAGAGCATTTTTAAGAAAGATCTGTGTATGGAAAGTTTTACTACATGTATGTTTCTCAATGTCAGCAACCTTGGATTCCAGAAGGGCAAAAAGACATAGTTTGTAGAGAACTATCCAAGGAATATATATTGGTTTCAGAGAACATAGAATCTAATCTTTAATTATGTTCCTTGCCGGTGGACATTTGGATTGGCAAAAAAATCCACATAAACTTTGTAGATGATGTGAACATTTTTGCAAGGGAATATTTTCATTGACATATGTGGTTTCTGAGAAGAAGACCTTTGACGGTATTGCCGATAATGTCAAATGCAAAAATGTGTTCTTCGGAGGCGGTCATCTTGGATTTAGGAATTTGTAGAGGATCATCCATGGAACATTGCCACATAGTTATGGTTCGGTCGGTCATGTCATTTCTGAAAAGTAGATCTTTGAAATTTCAGCCAATCAGAACACATAATGGTTTCTGGCAGCCATGTTGAATATTTGATCGGCATGAAAAACATAGCTTTGTAGAAGTCACCCAAAGAAAATTCCTGCCAAATATGCTTCTAATCGATGAAGTGGTTTCAGATAAGTTTATATAAGAAAGGCTTATGTGAAAGGGCTACCGGACAACGGCTCAGAACAAGTTACCTAAAACTGGTCAAATCATCAGACATAGTTGTTGACAAGAACCACTCACTTTTTTTAAATTTATAATTATTGCTCATAATCTGCATATTTTAAATAAAGTTAAGAGCTAGCAGCTTCTACTCAGACTTTGTAAAACGTCACCGGTGCTTGAGCAAAAAGTTGATGAGCCAGGGTTTTACCAAAGAAGGTCTCGTCCTTTTTCTCAAAGTACAAGGAAGCGTAGTATACCGAAATTCCAGATTCATAAATCGTTTGGAATACACAATATCGAGAAAATAATTGGACGTGATCGCATGAACTCCATAATTTTATTTAAAGGAAGAGGGAAAATGAACAGTTAGCAAAAGAGCAAGAAGAGAGAGAGAAAGAAGAAAAAGAAAAACGAGATCAGAAAGAGAAAGATGAAAAGATCGGTGGAAGGAGGTCTTCTCTCCGAAAACACTCTGATACGTTTGGTAAAGGAAAAGAACCACCAAAAAGTATGGTAACATACGAAAAAGGACCTCCCAGAGAAATTGGTGGAAAGGACACAATTGACAATAGAGAACACGGTCTCCCTCACGATTCGTAAGTACAAGTTCCCTTTCATCGAAAAAAAGAACCCGATCTCTTAAACGTGTTATTTTAGGTTATATTAAGCCCTTAAAACGCAGATGGTTAGGTATGTATATGCAGGTATGTTAACACAATCTGCATTCCATACAAAACAGTTTCGTTTTATATTTTCTTTTTTGATGGTAATCTACAGTTATGTGCAGGCCTATCCTGTCATCCAAGTTGAATTTCTTGACTGTTACTTTAACCGTCCAAGTTAACATGGGTGTCCAAAATTTTACTGCGGGACTGCTACAAGTTAACTGGCATATTTGTCAAGATGACGGCTTAACACAAACATGATAAAGACTGCAGTAAAACAGTTTTTTTAAGGGAAATTAAATTGAACTTCGACTCCTTAGTGATGCAACATGTTACATGTTTACTGGAGCATGTAACCTATGAAATTCATTCAATAAATATTCAACACTGACACATGTTTCCAAATATGCCATCTGATCAACGTGGAAGAGATAAAACGTTAAATTGTCCCTAAGATGTGTATAGTATTTTTATAGTTACAAGTACAAAGTATACTTAAGGAATGTTTCATACATACATTTATTAACGAAGGACTAAGCAGTTTTAAGATTTAATACTTTCCATTTTAAATGGGAAATATATCCAGTATAACTAGCCGACAAATAATGAAATTATAAAAAATGACTAAATCGAGAAAATCGTTCCACTTCAAAATACACAGGGAGTTAAGCCTAACGTGATTGTTGAGTCCTAGTTCGGTATCGGCATTTTTTTTATTATTATTATTAATTAAAATATTCTTGTATATGTTATTTACAAGAACATATACCTATCAGACAGTTAGGTATAATTTCTAGTAAATATTTTGGCGAAAACTTTTTGATATGATCGATATTTTGTGGTTATTTCGTATTTAAAGGTCAGATGATAACAGCATTTGTAAAATTACATCAGGTGTTGTTTTATATCGGGGATTGCTTTGCATATGAAAAAGAATTTTAATAGATCTTTTAATATCAAAATGGTACAGTTGCTTAGAAATAATAGGATCTATTGGACAGAGGTAAATACTACTGTCCACCACTGCTATATCCACTAAATCTTTCTAAGTTAAATTTTTTGTATTTTTTAGATGGGTTAAAAAGGAGAAAACTGACCTAAATGGACGCAGAGGTAGGTACTGTAACTGAAGAATTTCAATGTAATATTGCTTTTGTTCAACCTCTGATAAACTAACTGGTCTCTTGGAACTACCAGTAATATTTTGCGCCTATAAAGATATAAATGAATTGAGAATAGTCCATATGGGTATTTTCAACATGTTTCAGCAACAAGATTAAATATATTTTTAATATTTCTAATAATTGGGCCATATTTACAGTCTCTTGTTAAGATGAAGTTATACTTCACAAAATACCACCGTGCATGGTTTTTTTTCATTTAGGACTGAAAATTTTTATGATTGTGGTAGCAGTCTCGAGCGTCCAATACTAGACTTTATTATGCTGTTACCATATTCCCTACCATATTATATTATTTGAAATTTTACATTTCTTAAACGAAAAAGCTTTACATGTTACTTGTATTTCATATAATGTACTAAATTAAAAAGGAATTGTGGACAGTGGTATATAAAGAAATTTTGTATTATCATTTAAGGAAGTGCTGACTCTAATGCATCTGATTTTGTTCCAACAAAGCTGAGGCGTGAAACAACAATGTTAAAGAAATTGCCAACTATTCCTCAAGGAAAGGTAGTAGAAGGTATAGCTTTAATTTATTATCCTATTTTCATGATAAAGAATAAAAGCAAATAAGAAGGTTTCATAATACATGATCAGCTATACACCGATAAACAATGAAATCGCCGTTTTTGTCTGAACAGTTTAAATATGTTGATGACTATAACAAGACGACAATCATAGATCTTTGTTATTTAATGATACAAGCGACATTTTAAATTACTTCTTAGAATAAAGAAATATACTACTAACGCTTGAAGAATGTAAAGTTGAATGCATTTCCTTTTTTTGCTTTATAGATTTATTGTTTGTGTGATCTGGCAATTTATTATACCCCCGCAACAAAACTTGTTTCACCGTGGTGTCGTTGTTGTCGTCTGCGTCGCCGTCGTCTGTTTACATTGTGTCCTCTCTAGAACGAAGGAATCACCATTAGATAATGTGTCATTAACAACCCTCATGATCAAGCCACCAAGATCATGGTTACAAATAGTACTTGAAATTATTAAGATGCTCGTCTGTATACATTTCGTGTCCGCTCTAGAACGTTTAAACCAAATGAAGGATTTTATTAATACTGTACACAAATATTAACTGCTATGAGGAGATGTGTCATGAACAACCCCATGACCAAGCAATCAAGGTCAAGATCACAAATAGTACTTGGAGGTTATCAGGACATTCGTCTGTATACATTTCGCGTCCGCTCTAGAACTTCTAAACCATAGCTGAGCCATCAAGGTCAGGGTCACAGGTGGTACTTAAAGGTGTTAAGATGTGTATGCTATATTTTCGTAGACTTAATTCTCTTCCGCTCTGTGACTTTTGAACCAAGTGAAGGATTGTATTAATACTTGCATAAATATCAACCTCACCTGATTAATGCTGAATGTCACAAAAACACCTTGTGAAAAGCTCTAGTGATCTTTGACCTCTATCATCATAAAATTTTGTCCGGGGTGAATCTTTTTTTACTGTAGAACCTAGGTTGACCAAACTTGGTATATTGGTGCATCATGCAAAAGCGGTATTTCGGATATCAAAACTAGGTTACTGTGGCCCTGTTGGATCTTGGATCTCTATCATAGTATCTCTTTGACTGTGTAACATAGGGTAACAAAACTTAGTGTATAGAAGTATCATGGAAAGATGGTGTGTTGCGTAAAAAACAAGGCCTTAAGTTTGACCTCTCTCATAGTAAAACTGACTGAGGTATATCTCTCGTATAAAACTTGGAACTACTCGTAGTATTTTGATGACATTTGATGTAATTAATGTATTTGAACTCCATCTGTCATTCATTTTAGTTTCAGTATCCCCTTCGTAACCACTGAGGTTAGGTAGAGGAGGGGCGGGGGTAAAGTAATTCTAGTTCAATACGGATGAGCTATAAACTTAAATCATGCGACATGCATGTGTATCTCAAACGTAAGTAAATGGTAAACAGGAAAAAGTTCTCCTTTTAATGACATTTAACCAGAATTTAATCATTTCCAGGTGAAAAGAAGAAGAAGCAGGTAATTACAATAATATAAATCATATCAGATTCATCAATTTCGATCCAAAGTTAAAGTTTACATTTTTATTTTAAAAAATCCTTAATATTACATTTGGCGTAGTGGTAGTCTTGGTGCAAAAGCTGCATCATCAATTTAATTCATTTATTACAGTTTTAAAAATACTATATTACTACTGTATAAACTCAACTCAACTTAAACATACTTCGCATTTATCAGGTTTTGTTATTTCTTAGTATCAGTATATGGCAAATTGGGACAAACGGACTAGTTATAGGGGTTATAATATATACACGTTCCTGCACTTACTTTGACGAAATCAGGAAAAATGGTTCTAGCATTGTGTGTTCATTCGCTTTTATCACAGGTAATATGCATGTTGTAGGAATGCATACTGGGGGAGGGGGATTGTATATTAATTGTGGTATTGCGTCTGTCTTTTTTATTTATCTTCCGATTCTATGTTCAAAAATTCTAACGTCAACACTTTCCCAGAAACCATTAATTGAAAACATCTAAAAATGACTTCATTTTGGTAAAACTCTTATTTTCACATTTTTACAGCAAATCAGACATGAAATTAATTTGATATATTTAAGTTGAATTGCAAAATTTTCTGCGCATAAAACATATAGCTTAAATGTATTGATTTCATTTTAGCCTGGAATGGAAGATAGAGAGTCCACAGAATGTAAGACTTATGTAGTGAAAGTTCTTTGCTTAATTTTCATGTGAATCGCTGGAATTATTTATGTTACAGTTCATATTTATAAAAATACTGCATATGTAGATAAAATTCTTATAAGACATAATTTTTTGTTATTATCTGGAATAAAATTATGTAGTAGCTAGTATATTAAATGGTGCCAAAATTGGTTAATTAATATTTTAACATTAAGTATAGAATAACCACCAGAGTGGGTTATTCTGTTTAAGTCATATAAATATACAGATTTCAATGTTTTGAAGATAAGAATGAAGATAATTTTACTTATCAAGTTCATTTTTGAGATAACTGCATCGTATTGTTTTACATTGATGTATAATATCCCATTATATTTTATGCTATACAGATGATGATGATGGTGATGATGAAGGTTCAGGTAAAAAAAGAAAAAGAGGTCAAGGTACGCTTTTATCTCTCGTTCTAAGAACTCGCACTCTAGGTTTTCCAACCTGTAAAACATACAAATGAAATTAAGGATATAATGGAAAATTGCAGTAGCATTTGTTTATGCACATTAAGAAACAGTTTCCAGATCAAAGTATTCTACATTTTAGTAAATGCTATTCTCTTATCTTAAAGTATTTTATTGCTAATTTATAACCGCAAAATTAGACAAACTTCTGCATGAAGAATTACCACAAAAAATTACTGTTTTTAGCATTTTTGAGCATACCAAAACGTCAGAACAGTGTGAATGTAAATTGCTGTGCAGTTAACTAATAGGCATGCAAGGAATTTTTGCAATTGCTTTAAACTGATTATAAAACATTTTGACTTTTTAGCAGAAAATGTCCTTATGCAGAAAAAAAGCAATGAAACGGCCAAAACATATTTGACACAATAGATGTGCAACTTATTCGCTCATATTTTCATTTCTGCAACACATAAATAAATTTTTTAAAACTGTAATGATTTGTAGACAAGAACAAACCAGATTCAGTGCTAGAAATGGGCGCAGATGGGAAAATAAGATTGAAGAAAAAAGTAATTGATATCAAAGAACTGGATGAAGAAACTTTAAGAAAACTGGGTATTGATCCGAATCTGTCTGCAAAAGAAATAGCCAGAAAGCTGAAGGTATACTAATGGACAAAAAATTCCTAATCACATTTGTTAAGATTTCTAATATCAACGTAAAAAACATCAATATTTTCTCTTAAGAGATTGTATACCGATGAGTGTTACATTTTTATACCCATGCTCCGAAGGAGTGAGGGTTTACTGAGACACCCACGTTCGTCCGTCCGTCCGTCAGTCAAAAATTATTTTCGTCACAAATTTCTCAGCAACTATAAACTGCTTATAATTCATTGTTGATGTGAAGCATGACCATGGTGAGTTGTGACATGGGTACCAATTTTGTACAATTGGCACGGCCACTTCCTGTTTAATGATACCGCCTTGCATTTTCTCCTATATGTACTACACATAGTTCTCACCAATTATAAGTGCAACTAATTCATAGTTGGTGTCAAGCATGACCATGATGAATTGTAACTTGAATAGTAATTTCGCACCTGTGGCACGGCTACTTCCTGTTTAATAATGCCACCATACATTTTATATACATGTGTACTATGGAAAATGTCTCAGCAAGTATCGCATGCAAGCAATTTATATTTGGTTTGAAGAATGACCATGGCGAGTTTTAATGTGGATGGTAATTTTGTACCAGTGCCACACCCACTTCCTGTTAAATAATACCGCCATACATTTTGCATACATGTAAGAAGTAACAGTAGTATACCACAGTTCTAGTGTCGTAAATTCATTTAGGGATAAACAAATCCGAAAGAAAGGACACAGGGAATCGCATGAACTCCAAGAAAATAGTGAGACTGGGTGCGTCCGCAGGGTAAGCGTGATGCGAGTTTAGACATGTCCAGGAATAAGACAAAACCAGTAAAATTTCAGATATGACGACGAGATTGGATACGATCTAAGACAAAGTAAATAGGTTTCCAGTTAGCTGAGACACAAATAATCCAAATCGGTTAACCAATTCGTGATGGCGTCCATAAAACTTGCGACGTGCTGGTTTCAGTCGATCTTCCTCGTAACCTTGTAGGAATAGTTTTCTTGTTAAAAGTATACCCCTAGAAGTGACGTCCTCATAATAAGAACATGCTCTATTATAACGTATTAATTGAGATACATAAACACCATTAGCAGGGGTCGAGGGTATGTTACTACTCATGAATAGACAGTTGACAATAGGAAATCTGAAATCATCACGTTTGTCACACATTGTTTATTTTGTTGTTCAGTCTGGGTGAGTTTCAAGGATCTAGATATGAGGCAGATTTTCTAGTACCTGTGGATTTTTTTAAATCTCAAGCTCACTAGGATATATGAGAAGTAGATATTCATTCAAAGGCGGGTTGTTGAGTGAAAGGTCATCATCATCATCATCAATATATCTGAACATAAATTAAAAGGAATTGGCAAGATGTTTTTTTTTATTTCTTTCTTTCTTTTTTTTTGTCTTTAGAAGATTTGTGTGGATTCAGCTTCATATGGATACAAAAATAAGTCGGTAAGAAGGGGTGCACAATTAGTACCCACTGAAATATCGATTGTCTGTTGAAAAACCAATCAACCAAACTCAACAAATATGTTGGCGATAAAAAAATCCAGCATTTTGACAATGTCATCCTCGGTGTATTTGTTATTGGAGTCAGTGTGTTTTTAACAAAGTAAGGTTTTTCATTACCTAGGACAAGAAATTTGTATCTACGGTTACGGTTTTTGTGGAAGAAGCGTTGTTTAATGAGAAGATTCAAGCGATCTTTCATAATAGTATAGAGAGTAGAAAAATCAAAAGTTTGATATGGCTGCAAAATATTAATGAATGTGATTAAAGATTTTGAAGTAAGTCTTAAGAATTTTTGGGAATCCACACCACTGTTCGAATATACCTCATCACTATATTTTTGAAGGCCCTCTTTGATTGTAGAAAGAATTGTGGTTAGGGTCTTAGAAAGGGCTTTAGTAGAATATCGAGAAGAGCCATCTATATATTGCTCTTTGTATGGATTTTTGTTTAGTTATAAATAATATTAATACCAACGGAGAGAAGGACAGATTTATGATTTTCTAAAATCTCCTCTGTACTGAGAGTCGTAAATGTGTAAGTAGGATTACCCGTTGAGTTGTCAATACCAAGTTCTTTCATTAGGCATTCCAAATAAGGATTTTTACACACAAAAACAATATTGTTAGAAGTTTTGTCAGGTGGAACGACAGCATATTTATCATGCAAATATAGAAATGCAAATATCGTTCTTAAAGTTTGACCAGAAGACTGCGGTTTCCGTTTTTAATTTCATCAGTACTAGTAAAACCCAAACATTTGGGTGACCATGTAGAAAAACCAAACTATCGAAAACAAAAATGTACGAGAAAGTCCAAAAATGAATAGCCAAATCCAGCTAAGGATACCTGCGAACTATGTAAGTATATAATAGGTAATGATTTAAATTATATCAGTAAATTCTATGGAGACCTGATGACATATAGTATATAAAATATATTTGATGAATCAAAACAGGGAAAGCATTCCTAAAAGAAGATTCCAAAATTTATAAATATACTTTTAGGGTATACCCTAACTGTGGCCAAGATATAGAATGAATGTATAAATTTACAAGTATAAAATACTTACTTTTTTGGAAAATATCAGGAAAGCTGACCTGTCTTGTAATGAATGAAAGATTATTAAAACAATCAAGCGTTTTCTCGCAGAAGTTTCTACAACTTAGAATATAGTATTCTCCAAATACTATGAAGAAACAAAAACAAACATATAAAAATTAAAAGACTATATTTGATATTTTCGGAACACATAAGGAAAGCTGTGCTTTTAACAAACAGTTTATAAAATGTGTGGGTGAGTAAACTATAATTTAGATTGTCACAGAAGATGATTTCATTACGAAGATGTCGAAATGCAGCCAAACAGCTATGGAATATATGAGTATAGAAGTGTTATTATTATAACTCATATAAATAATTCAATGAAAGATGTAATTTGATTGGTTTATTGGAACACGTGATCGATATGTACAAAACATCATATTCCCCGAGAATAAAAATCATATTCCATCCCTCGTCAATTTCAACATCTTTAATATGTCAATTCTGTAATTCTTTGACCTAAA
>JAOXYJ010067082.1:0-11803 GCA_028566555.1 Lithophaga nigra
AATCTCAAAGTAATGACTATCTGAGATACCTTTATGCTGAGATTGTGTGATTTTCAGAACTAGCGGCTCACCTGAGCCTGTATCAATCACCTGGCTTTCATGTGCACATTTTGGAATATCTGCATAGTCAATATTCAAAGGAAAATTACATAACATACAGTAATCTGTTAATTTTTGTCTTATATGCAAAAACTCATATTTAAATTCAAATTCATAAAAACTAGTTCAACTTTGAATCAATTTTTGCTTCAGTTTTGTTTTTTTAAGGTACTACTGTGGTCACAATGTTAGTCACCTACTTAGTAAGAAATGATTAATCTTGTAGTGGACCACCCAATCATCATTCCTATCAAGTTTCTCAGTTTGGTTGGAATTGGCTCAACAGTTTCAGAGGAGAAGAATAAAAAAATCACATACAGTTTAATGTAAAACTGTGCCACCAAAGTCACAACGTTTAAGCCAGTATGAAAAAGGACATTTCATAGAACACCACCCAGTCATCAGTTCTATAAAATTTCAAAACAATTGTCCTTGTAGTTTCAGAGGAGAAAAATTCTGAAAATCAGCCAATCAGAAATAAGAATTGCCTGTGGTAGCAATGTTAGTTGACCAATGGGCATGAAATGAGGACATTTTGTAGTGGATTTTTCATTCATCATTCATAACCTTTGGCCAGGTGAGCTAATAACTAAAGGCTCAGCTGAGCCTGTATCTCTCACCTGGTTCTAAATGATCAACTAAGAAATTGAAATGGCCATTTCGGAACCCCAGTCAGCATGAAAAACATGCATTTGGAGAAAGACTATTGTAGTCATTTGTGAATAGTTTCAATTTGCCTACATGTACGTCAGTTGTTCCCAAGGTCACCCCCATCTTACGGATCTTTACATTTCCCATAGTTTTTTCAGTGTTAAATTACATGTATGTTCCTCAATGGTTGCCATCTTTGAATTCTGACTGGCATGAAAAGCTAACTCCGTGATGACTGCTGATCAATCATAAACAGTTTTGGTTTAATTGTTACTTTTCTTTCGAAGAAGAAAACCTTTAAGCATATTTCCCAAAGAGTCCAGTATTACACTGTCCCATTGTGGCATCCATCTTGGAATTCTGATTGGCACTAAAAACAAAGTTTTGGTAAAGGAACTTCAAATGATCATTTATGGACATGTTTTGCTTCTACTGTCTTAGTTGTCTCCAAGGAGAACACCTTCAAGTGCATTTCCCATAAGAAACAATGTTTATTTATGTTGCATGGTGGCAAACATGTTGGATTTTAACAACATAAAAATACTTTGGGTAAAAGGCCTTCCAATGATCTTTCATGCATATGTAAAGCTGCAAATGTCTGTCGTTTTCAAAAATGTGATCTTCAGATGCATTCCCATAGGGACCAATGTTAAATTTTGTTCCGCAGTGGCAGCCATCTTGGATTTTGGATTGGCATCAAAAACATGATTTTGGTAAAGGATCTTCCTATCATCATTCATAGACATTTTGCTTCAACAGTCTTTAGATTTTTCCTAAAAGAAAAACCTTTAAGTGTATTTTGAATAGGGTCCATTGTCAACCTATGTTTCAGCTTGGAAGCCATCTTGGAATTCTGATCAGCATTTAAAATATCATTTTGGTACAGGTTCTTTCAATAAACATTTATGGGCATGATTAGCTTCATCTGTGGTAGGCAGATCTTCAAATGCATTTCCCATAGGTTCCAATGTTAAACAATGTTCTCTGGTGGCAGCCATCTTGGAACTTTGATCAGTACAAAAACTAGAGGCTCACCTGAGCCTGTATCGCTCACCTGGTTCTAAACGGACCAATTCAAAGTCATTCAAAGAAAAGAAGATCTTCAAGTGTATTTCCCTTAAGGTCCAATGTTAAACTACGTTCCACTATCCTGTTCATCTCGGAATTCCAATCAGCATCAAAAACACCATTTTGGTACAGGACCTTCCTATGAACATTTATGGATATGTTTAGCTTCAATTGTCAGAATCATTTCCAAGAAAAAAGATCTTCAAGTGTATTTCCCATAGGGTCCAATGTTAAATTTTGTCCCGCGGTGGGGGCCATCTTGGATTTCAGATTGGTACCACAAACACAGTTTTGGTAGGAACTTCCAATGAATATAAATGTATATGTCTAAAGTCATTTCCAAGAAGATTTTTAAGTGTATTTCCCATAGGGTCCAATGTCGAACTTTGTCCCACGGTGGGGATCATCTAGGATTTCAGATTGGCACCACCATGAACAAAGTTTTGGTAAAGGGCCTTCCAAGGAATATTTATGGATATATCTAGCTTCAATTGTCATAGTTGTTTCCAAGAAAAAGATCTTCAAGTTCATTACCCACAGCGTCCAGTGTTAAACTACGTGTATGGTCCACAATGGCGGCCATCTTGGAATTTGGATTGGCATCATGAACATAGTTTTGGTAAAGGACCTTCCAACGAATATTTATGGATATGTTTAGCTTCAACTGTCATAGTCGTTTCCAAGAAAAAGATCTTCAAGGGTCCAATGTTAAACTATGTTCGATAGTGGCGGACATCTTGGCCTTTTAATTGGAACTAAAAACACAGCTTTGGTAAAGGACCTTCCAATGATAATTCATGGACATGTTTCATTTCAACTGTCTTCATTGTTTCCAAGAAGATCTTCAAGTGTATTGTCCATAGGGTCTAATTTTTAACATATGTTCCACAATGGCAGCCATCTTAGAATTCTGACTGGTACTTAAACACAGTTTTGGTAAAGTATCTTCCAATGATCATTCATGGAAATTTTTCGAGTCAACTGTCTTTGTCGTTTCAAATAAGATCTTAAAGCAAATTTAACCATAGGGTCGAATATTAAACTATGTTCCACAGTGGCAGCCATCTTGAAAGCCTTGGTAAAGAACAGTCCAATGATCATTTATGGATATGTTACACTTTAAATGTTTTAGTTGTTTCCAAGAAGAAGACCTTCAAGTGCATTTCCCATACAGTCCAAAGTTAAACTAAGTCCCACAGTGGCAGCCAACTTGGAATTTTGTTCAGCACCAAAAGCAGAGTTTTGGTAAAGGACCTTCCAATGAACATTTCCAGTTTATGCTTAGCTTAAACTGTTGTGTTTTCCAAGAAGAACATCTTCAAGTGCATTTCCCACAAGGTTCATTCCATGATGGCAGTCATCCTGGAATTCCATTCGGCATAAAAAACATGATTTTGATAAAGAACTTTCTAATATTCAATCACAGACAGGTTTTGCTTCAACTATTTTAGTCGTTTCCAAAAAGAAGACCTTCAAGTGCATTTCCCCATATGGTCCAATGTTAAAATATGTTCCACAATGGCAGCCATCTTTGCAATCAGCACCAACAACACCTTTTTAGTAACAGACTTTCTAATGATCATTCACGACTATGTGTTACTTCAACTGTCTTAGTCGTTTCAAGCAGAAGATGTTTAAAGTACATTTCCCATAGAGTCCTATGCAAAACTATGTTCCAAGGTGGCCGCCATCTTGGATGTCCAACCAACTTGTTGGATACCAGTTTTGGAAGAGGATCATCCAAGCACTATATGTATCAATATACAATGTAGATTCATTTTCACTCAGTGGTTCTAAAGAAGAATATCATTAAAATTTTACCATTTTCAACCAATCACAGGCCATTGCCATTTTTTTTTTCTGTTTTGCTGTTTCCATGGTGCCACTTGTTAATTTCACCAGTCCTACTTTTCTCTGTAGTGAACACTGCATTTATTCAGAGGGCAACTTCAAATGCAGTCTAAAGTTATCATATGGTAATATCAGTTTCTCAGGTCTTGCATTTACATGTATACAACTGTTCAACTAAGGTACTATGGAGAGACAAATGAAAGTATCAATATCAGAGTTAATATGATTACCCCACTTAAAAACAATAGACTAAAAATTAAGTTATCAAAAATTATGAAGCTAGAAATGTGTGGGTAAAGTTAGGCTAATTTACACATCACAGCACTTTTAATATCAAGTGTAAGGGAGATAACTTAAAGATGAAAATTTGAAAAGATTATTTATTCAGTCAGCACAAATACATGAAAAAGGTAAATTTTCATTACATCACAATTAAGTCTTTTCTTTCTCCAATATTTTTTCTGAATAATCTTTAATACTCTTGTTTCAACATCCAGACTGTCTAAAATCTAGATTTCTAGCTATCCTTAATTAATTTTGAAATGTTAAGCACATTCCTTCCTGTTTCAGTGTAAATATCAATGTGTTACACCTTTGATTTTTCTTTATTATAAACAAAGTGTATCTCTTTTGAACCATGATTAGTTTCAAACATTCAACTTCACAGTAGCTCTATCAAACTTGAAAAATACCTGTACATACTATTGATCTATTTACTAACACACTTAAGGGGTTTCTTCCAAGAGGGTGGAGTTTCTGGACTTCGAGTTTTATTAAGGTGAGTGTGAAAATTTTATTAAAAGCCTCGTGTCTTTCCTGAAACCTAATAAATATTTACGAAACAGCAAATTTATTGTGTTTTACAGATACTTACTATTTATCTGCACTGATGTTATTTCCCAGGGTTCCTGCCATGTTTAGATTATTTGCTGATTCATGATCAGTTTTTTGTAAAGTTTTCATATTAGCTTTAATATGCTTAAAATATGATGTTATATGCACTTATAATTGTATTTCACAATGGTTCATCTGCTTGAGGTAGGGAATCAGAACTTCCAAACTTTTTTGTAATTATTTTGTACAAAATACATGTATCAGCTGAACACATGTGGCAGTCTTTCAAGTTTCTTTTTAGAACTATTTGATTTTATAATACAAATAAAAATCTTTACTACACTCCCCATCATTTTTTATTCCTTTTCCTTTTGAAATGAGTGAAAGTGGACAGAACATTTTGAGTAACATGCATGACAGTACATGATGCAGTTTTGTCATGTATTTATGAATGAACTTTTTCTTTTCCATCTTGCCTATGACGACAGACATTGAAGGTGAGACATCCAGATCATACTTTTTGTCATTGTCATGAATAACTGTATTGAAAATTTGGCTCAAAGTTTTTTTATTCCATTTTCACTACAAGAATCTTACTTTAAATATAATTATGCATAATTATTTGTTCTGGTGAAGATTTTTGTATTTTGCTTAGAAGGCAATAAAGCCAAACCAATACTCTTTTGTTTCCAGTGACTGTAAAAAGCATGTGAGACATGGCATTAAGTGGACCCTTTCACAGAATTTTTTAAATTTGGCCCTACCGTATAATGTACCTGCTCAGCTGAAATAAGGTTAATTCAGCATTCCTTGAACAGGACCACATCAGCATTATCTGTGGCAACACTAACAGAAAATTCATAATGGCTGCATCAGCTAAAATAAAAGGAAAGCAATGTCTTATTAAATATGGTTTGTTTAATACTCACTTCTTTTTTGAGATGATGCTTGTAAAATGGCAGTTACAATGTCAAAGTTATGTTGAAGTTTAGCAAGTCTTCTTTCTCGTCGTTTCAATTGCCGAACAAGTCTAGCTGACATACAGTTATTTCGATATTGTAATTCAGACACCATTTTCTTCACTTGCTCTACACCTAAAAAATATAACAGCTGATTTTAAAATTCAACAATCTGTTAGACAATGACATTCTCTAGTAATTCAACAATCTGTTAGGCAATGACATTCTCTAGTAATTCAACAATCTGTTAGGTAATGACATTCTCTAGTAATTCAACAATCTGTTAGGCAATGACATTCTCTAGTAATTCAACAATCTGTTAGACAATGACATTCACGTTTTTTTTTATAGTTGTTTTCTATTATTTCAGATATTGCAAATGACAACAACATACATGTGATCCTCCCGACAGGAGGTTAAAAATCCCGTTCTGAGGACCCCTCTCCCGACCTCCCGTTGAAAATTTTTAACTCCCTATATCAGAATATATCGTCAATAAAAAAATTTGGACATAGTTTTTTCAGCGTTTGTTTGGATTCTTTTCCTTATCAAGAAGCGTAAAAGTCCGACTTGAACAACTTCAAAAACATGGTGCTGCAAGCATATACACTGTAATAAATACCTTACCTCTACTGTGAAAAATTAAATTTTGAGGCTAATAAATTAAATTCAAAAGCTGTGTTGTATGAAAGTTTTATATTATGATATGATGTCTATACATGTACAATTTAAGATGATTCTGATGGATTTGTCCAAATGTCCATGCAAAATTAACAAGACAAACAAACTTCTCTCAAAATATAAAATTTAATTTTTTTTACCTATCACAAAGCTATACAGTTTTATACTAAGAACGGTAACAATGTAATTGGTCTGTCATTTTTTGTGATCACAGCATAGCCGTACGATTAGACAACCATCATACAAGTGAGAGGTTTGAGCCCGTAAAACATGTTTAATCCACCATCTTTACTTTGAAGATGCCTGTAACAAGTCAGGATTATGATTGTTGTCTCTTTCTGATCTACGGCTGTTCACTCTTGGAGTTGTCTCTGAATTATGGAATTGTGGCCTTGATTGTGTTCCGACTTTGTTGTCTTATTTATTTATTTTCAAGCATATGGCTTAAATTCAAGCTTGCTGTTGATAGTTGTCGCTCTTCAAATCTAGAGCTCGAATTCAAGCTTGATTCGGATGTTTCTGGTTTTATTTGTTGTCACTTTTTTATTTCTTGTTGCTATTTTAAAATTAATTATGACTCAAAACTAGAACTTGAATTTCAAGCCAGATTCGGATATTTGTCGTATTTTCTTGTTGTCATTTGTTTAGAAATTATTACGTTTCAAAACTAGAGCTTAAATGCAAGCTTGATACGGAAGTTTATTACCTTTGTTTGTTGTCATTTCTTCAGAAATTACTACTTGTAAAACTAGAGCTTAAATTCAAGCTTGATTCGGATGTTTGTCGTTTTTATTTGTAGCTGTCGATGTTCAGAAATTATTGCTGTTAAAAAACAGAAATTAAATTCAGGCTTGATTCTGATGTTTGTCGTTTTTATATGTGGTCATTTGTTTAGAAATTATTACGTTTCAAGACTAGAGCTTAAATTCAAGCTTGATTCAGATGTTTGTCGTTTTTATTTGTTGTTGTCATTTTTAAATAAATTGTTATTTTTCAAAATTAAATTAAAGCTTGACTAAGATTTTATTATTTTTGTTTAATGTTTTGTCATTTGTTGAAAATTATTACTTTTCAAAGCTAAAACTTTATTTACAAAATTCACTCGTATGCCTGTTGTTTGTTTAATTTGTTACTAGTTAAAAACTTCATTTTGCCTCCAAAATAATTTTAATTTTTGCTGTAAATTTGATATGTTTTATTCCAATAGACCTTAATACATAAAATAACGACCAAAAGCACTGTCGCAAAATTTACACACGTATAATGGTTTAGGTCTGACGTCGTTTCCCTCTTCGTCTGTGAGCGATTGGTTTTCATGCTTTAACCTTTGGTATATATGCATATTTTATTTTTATTGTACTTTAATGAATTATGTGGATCGTTCTATTTTATTCCCTTATGTAAGCTGTTTCCGTTGTATGTCAACGGATTTCACGTAAACCAGGTATTGAGATGTAAGGGCTCAAAGGGGCCACATTTCAATTTCTGATATACATTTCTGTATATTAACTAATTTGAATCAGTTAATGTTATACAGATTACGGCTGTTAATATGGCTATGGCCTGTACTATTTTGAAAAAGGGACCAAATTGAGATATGTGTTTTTGTATAGGGATTTGTTACTTTTGAGTTAACTCCGAAGCAGTTTTAATTAATTTTTTCCTTAATTCTTTGTAACAAGACGTTTAAGTAGTATATCCACGGTTTATTTTTAAAGTCTTACCTTTTAAATATACGGAGGGTTAAACTGACAATTTATATTCTTCATTAGTTTTTTATATTATTCCGCACCCATTTTTGATGGACCTTTTTAGAATGAATTCCTTGTTTCAAAAAGTTTTATTAATATCTGAATATAAAGGTCTTACCATTATCGGGGTAAAGGAGTCAAAGGGACAAATGTTTATACAGTAAAGAAATGTTTTTGAAAGTTTTATGCGTAAGTATAAAATCAGTGACTTGCTACATGTGTATAACTTAATTTAGATATTTCCCCTTGATGACTTCCTGCTGCTGTATCATGTTGCGTATGTGAAAAATATTTATTATTTTATATATTCAGGCCCGACTCACTCCTTCTGTTTACAAAATTTTTCTTTCTTGTTTGCCCCATCCTTATAGCACAATCCTGGTCATCTCAGATCTGAATAAAAAATTGATCAATTTTTGCATATAAAACAAGACCATGTTCAAATATCATTTAAAGGAACTTTAACTTGATCCAAATGGATCATTATTAGCCTTTAACCTTACGAAAATTCTGGGATACACATTTTTCCCAATCAGTCATGAGGTTGACCAAATAAATTTATTGAATTGTGTAGGATAAATTTTATTTCCATTGTATTGCGTATGAATGTGTTTAAAACCTTTGAACATATGATGAAAGCTGAATGCCTGAATGCTTGTTATTGTAATAGATTTAGGACTTTGATATTACATTTTTACTTTATATTTTCCAGCTTTGGTTAATATAGTTAACGTACGGTAATGGGAATCATATATCACTTTTGATTTTTGATTTCTAGCATAATCATTCTATAAATCGACGTAGAATGAAAATTTCTAATATGTCCGTTGTTGAGCTTCTATTTGATAGTCTATCAGTATTTACTTGAAACAGAAAAATAATAGCATTAATTTTAATTCTCCATGTTTATGAGTACTGAAATTTATAGATATATAACACACGATGTTAAATTACCAGGATTTATTTGACAGTAAAGGTAAAGTTCAACACTTACCTACCGGTTTCAACAGTATCATCTGGGATAATATTATATTGTGTGTGTGTGTGTGTGTGTGTGTGTGAACATATTTAAGCTTAAATATCATAAAAAACTGAAAATCAACAAACCAACGCCATTGCTAGCATAGCTACATATTACATATTTATCTATTATAGTTACTATTCATATATACTTTTTATTGTATTGTTTTATGCTGTGTGTTGTTTCAAATAAAGGCATTTAGAATATTTAATTTAGTTTGGTCTGGATCTACTGTGGACCATTCTTCGAAATATGAATATTACTACAATAACTCATGCCTACTTATTTTTATAATTATTTTTGCCTTATGCTGCCAATGATCAAAGCCATGCATCTGCTAAACGAAGGAAAATCTTATGAACTCCTGAATCCATAAAAGGAATGAGACTATGTGTGTCGACAGGGTCAACATATCTTGAAATGCTGGCATTACCCTTTGTGCGATTTTATGTCAGTCAGATCTGACAATAGTCAAATTAGGAAAATAGGTCTCATTTGTTACATCTATGAGGAAAAGATATCATTACCCTCTTCAAAAAGTCACTGTGGTATGAACAGGCGTTAGCGTATTGTTTCCTTCGTTTGATGTCGGATTTGCAATTTGATTTATGAATATATGGATTTTGATCAAATATTGGTATGTATTTTTGTTATCATTTGTGACACAAACAAGCCATACGCAGGGCAGTTGGTATGTTGCTGATAAAAAAAAAGAAAGGGAAAATTTCTATTATGAAATCAAAGTCATCTCTTTTGTCACTTGTATTGCATTATAGGAATCCATTTTTGTCAATGCTTAGTCTGTAATTTTGAATTTGAAACTTGACAGTACTTTTGTTTTCCTTACCTTTGAAAAGGTCCTCGATGAATTCTGCTTCATACAAGTTTAGAAACAAGTTAACAAGTAGGGTAGGAATGCCGATTGCCTGCTTAAAATTATGTCCATTGAATTCAATAAATATGTTATCAATTATAAAGTCAAGCATCTGTAGAATCTCACTTTTGGTTTATTTGTTGTGGGACATGTTGGAATTAGTATGATGTTTGACAAAATGTGATTTACACGAAATACGTACCCCTGTGTATTCCATTTTTATGAAAGAACATTAAATTATCATTATTGAAAGTGGCATTCTTGTGTAAAAAGTAGAAAAATTAGTATGGAATTTCAGAGAACTTATCTTCTTAACATTCAACAATTCTTTTAAGGATACATAACTCATAATTCATATTGTGTGATCAATGTTAATGTCTGCTTTGTACTATATAAATACGTAGATTTTTTACTGAGGCAACAGTCCACAAATGTATCCACGAACAAACGGCAAATCAAAAATTGTACGACGGAAAATTGCACGTACATGTATTCTAAAGGAGTGAGACCAAGCGTGTTGAGAGGATAATCATTTCCTGCGTTGCTAGCATCGCCTATCGTGCAATTTAAAGTCACATTAAGTCAAATTTTGGAATGTAAGATTCAGTTGTTCTATCTATTACGAAAAGATGCCATCACATCACTAGAACGAAGACACTGTGTATTTTCCGTTTTCTCATGGTAACGATCGTATAATTTAAGGAGGCATGAATTTCATCGGGTTATCTGAAATCCCTATTTGAGCAAATTTCCTCTCAATAGTTTACCCTTATTAAAAAATCGCTGTAGCATGAACAGACTCTAGTGTATCGTATCATTTGTGACACAAACACACCACATGGTAAAAGCCGTGTTCATTATATTGCTGGGTCAGCTAAGTGCACAAAGCTTTTAATTTTTATTTTTACCGTAGTTAAAGAAGACCTCCAGAAGTACTTTAACAGGGGTTATTCAAGATATGGCTTGATCAAATGTGGATTCTTAAAAATTCAAAATTTATTGGAGCACGTATAGTCTAGTTCCCTATCATTCTGCTATAACATTAAAACTTTCTACTGTTCTTCTCATAACACTCCTAATAAACTAAAAACTCGACTCAAAACTTTCATTTCAAGGACCAGACTGATTCTATCGGAAAGTATTTGGAAACAGATATTGTTTGGATGTTGGACTTTCTTATAGATATTACTTTTTTTAATTCGATTGATGTATTTTTCAACAGGCAATCGACATTCCACGTGCACTAATTGTGCGCCACTCCTGGCCGACCTGTTCGTGTATTCGATTGAGGCTGATTTTATCCGGAGGTTGTTAAAAAACGAGCAAAATCTAGCTCAGTCTTAATTTCAGTTTACGATATATAGATGATGTTTTATCACTTTACAATAATTATTTTAAGGACTACTTGAATCTCGTCTATGTCAGTGAGCTCGAAATTAAATACACCATAGATGCATCAAAATCTGCATCATACTTAGACTTACTTTAAGTATACCTTTCTACAGACAGCCGTGGACTGTTAGAAACAAAACTGTTTGAAAAACGTAATAATTGCGAGTTTCCGATAGTAAACTTCCCTTTCCTGAGTAGCAACATATCAGTGTCGCCGGGGTATACAGTCTACATTTCACAGTTGGTCTGCTCTTCTAGGGCTTTTGTCTGCTATACAGAGTTTCCAGATAGAGGGTTATTACTGTCACAAAGGTCACTCAGTCAAGGCTATGTCAAACCTAAGTTAATGTCATCATTTCGGAAATTGTATGGTTGTCGTCACAATTTGGTTAACCATTACGGAGTGTCCTGGTCACAGATGATTACGGACATTTCTGCAGTATTGTAGTCGTTATGTTCTCCATAGCCGTTTTCTGACTTGTTACTGGCTTTACACACAGGGAAATAATGCCAAAATGCCAAAAAGTTCAAAAATTATATGTGTTATGATATAGTAACTTTTCAATAAATGCTACATGTATCCATTAGTACATATGTACTTTACTGACTCTTGTATTATGTT
>JAOXYJ010067188.1:0-11801 GCA_028566555.1 Lithophaga nigra
TTAAAGTACAAGGAAGCGTAGTATACCGAAATTCCAGATTCATAAATCGTTTGGAATACAAAAAGTGCCATAATATTAAATATGAAGAATCACCAGTGAACAATTATTAAATTACAAAATGCATTTATGTCCTTGAACGATTTAGTAAAATCAATATCCGGGTTTTCTTATCTGTTTATTCACCAATACAAATGAGAAAAAAATACTGAAGAAGCATTTATATCTTTTGATTTTTTAAGTGGAAATGTAACTTGGACTTTGGTCTGCCATGTTGCAATGTTCCTACTTTTGTAGAAGGATTAATACAGACTGACAATGCTAATATAGCGCGTAATTAAGAGTTGAAGCTTTTAGATTGACCCATAAGAAACATTAGTAGATTTTTCCCATTAAATGCATGGCTGTTTACAAATACAGCACATTAGAATGATAAATTTTTCAAATTGCCTATTTCGAACATACCAATGTGTTCCCGAAAATATTACATGTGGTATAGAAGTCAGCATATAGGAAAGCAGTGATGGAATTAAATTTTGTTTCAGAATTAAAAAGAAATAAAATGGCTAGTTGTACGTTTCCAGTTGCCGTAATTGGTAAGGCAGTGCGACTTCCATGTGCAGAAAACTGCGAAGAATTCTGGAAATTAATGGTTGATGGAATCGATACTGTAAATAATTTCCCTCCTAATCGCGCTGCTGATGTAAGCCATGTTTTATCTTCATACAAAGGGCAGTTAATTGATGAGAACAGACCATTTTTTACTGGATCTTTCTTTAGTTCGGTGGACCAATTTGATTCTGGCATGTTTCAGATAAATTCAAGAGAGGCCATTTTCATTGAACCAGAACAACGTATTTTCCTCGAGACTGTATGGGAGCTGTTAGAAATTTCAGGCTCCGCTTCCAAAATCCGGGGTTCAAACACAGGAGTTTATGTCGGTAATACCGTAAACAAATATAAATATATACTAACGGAAAAGCATCCAAGTATAGTTCATGGAAATCATTCTCCATTTATATCGTCAAGGGTATCATATACCTTGGATTTACATGGACCAGCAATGATGGTTGCAACAGGATGTTCATCATCTCTTTTAGCCGTACATTTAGCATGCCAAGCTTTGCAATCTGATGACTGTACTATGGCAATCGCTGGAGGTATTACTCTCGATCTCCTTCCTATCAACGCCAAAACTGATATATGGAATCAGTTGGGGATAACTGGTCCGAATGTTAAATGCAGGGCTTTCGATGCCTCTGCAAAAGGCATTGCCAAAGGAGAAGGATGTGGAGTTATTCTTCTAAAGCCTTTACAGAAAGCTATATTGGACGGAGACCACATAGATGCCATTTTACAGGCAACGACAGCTAATCAAGATGGTCATTCAAACGGTATTACAGCACCACACCCTGTCGCACAATCCGAAATGCTTCAAAGAGCATGGACATTGGCAAACATTAGTCCACATCAGTTAGACTATTTTGAAGCACATGGTACTGGGACGGAACTGGGTGATCCAGTTGAAATATCTGGTATTACCAATGCCTTTAAAAAGTATCGAACTGATACTTCGTTCCAAGATAGGAAAATACCAATCGGCTCTGTAAAAGCAAATATTGGACATTTGGCAGATGGTGCTGCTGGAATTGTTGCTTTGATTAAGACAATAATCTGCATGCAAAAAAATAAAATTCCAAGGGCAATAAATTATTCAGAACCTAATCCTCATATAAATTGGATAAAATCGCCAGTTTATGTCAATACCACAACACTTGACTGGTTGCAGAAGCAAGATGGATATCCACGATATGCCAGTGTGAGTGCCTTCGGGCTGCTTGGTACGAATATACACACCGTAGTAAAAGAATTCACAAATATTACCAGTTTGCCTTCAAATGTTTCCCATGAAACAGACCAAGAAGTCTTTATATTAGCAATTGCTGCGAACACAAAGAAATCTCTCTCATTATTCTTGAAAAAAATGAAAAATTACTTTTTGACAAGTGCAGATAGAAGTCAAGAGAAGCTGAAGAATGTTTGCTTTACAATCAATACGGGGAGAGCGCAGAAACATCTGCTGGAGAGAGCAGTGGCTTCTGGTAATACCTGGAATGATATGACTGAATCTTTAATGAGACTTGATCAAATACTACAAGGAACATTACCTAATTCCACTGATACCAAACATAATTTTGTCGCAAGGTGTAATGGAGATTTGACATGCAGTACATCATATTTGCAAGTTCTGCATGAAAATGTAAGGGAACAGATACAAAGATTCTTAGAAGGTTCAAGTCCGATTTGGTCAAAAATGTACAGAGACATGAGTAGATTTCAACTGATTACAGATCTACCGACTTACTGCTTTGACCGCGCGAGGTTCTGGCCAAAGTTGAAATCTCCAATAAATAGTGAATGGTTGCAACTCGAACGTCAAAATATACCTGTTTTGACGTATAGTGGTGAATCGTCAGCCAGTGATGGTTACAGTGAAAATGTCGACGGAATGCTTTTAGAACCTTTTATTAAAAAAGCTTTAAACAAAGCTTTAAATGTGGATTTGGAATGGGATACAGTAACTGAAAATTTGTATTCGTTTGGAATGGATTCATTAATGTTTACACAGGTGGCCTTGCGTTTTGCAGAAGTTTTTGGATGCAAAATATCGCTGTCAGATTTCCACAAAGATCCTACATATCTTGGCTTGAAAAAACTAGTGGAGATAAATTTTTTTCAACATTCTATTGGAACGGAAAAGATGACAGATGAAAATTTTGATGACAGCACCAAACGTCAAGAAAATCTGGATGACAGAACGAAGGAATTATCTTACCCAATTTCTTTTGCACAAAAACGTCTCTGGGTAATGGAGCAAATGACGGAAAACCCTTGTGTTTACAATGCAACCAACTGCATTAAATTAACTGAAGAATTTCATCCAGTTGCATTTGTGAAAGCAGTGAACATAATTTTGTCACGTCATGATGCATTTTCAACGATATTCCAAGATCATGCTGATGGAACAGTACAAATTTTGAAAAAAGATCTTGACTTGAAAGTACAAGAGGTTATTCTAAATAATGCTGAAGAAAATGCAGACGAAGGGGTAATGGATTTATATAAGTCTGATTATAAAACTCCATTTGATCTAGCTAAAGGACCTTTAGTGCGTTGCAAGCTATATTACCTACCTTATGATGTATTTTATTTTACAATGGTTATTCACCATATAATATTTGATGGGTGGTCTCATTTTGTGTTCTACAATGAAGTATGGTCCGCATATAAAAAAATTTCCGAGAGATGTGATTACGACACATCAATTCAATACCCACTGTACGTAGAGTGGGCCGCTGACGAACAGCGAAGTACAGGAATACCGGAAACAAAATTATTTGCAGACATTTTGTATTGGAAACAACGGCTTGCAGGAGATCTACCATTAACTACATTTCCGGGTGACAAAAAAAGACCACATATATTTTCATACAGAGGGAAAAGACTGACCACATTCATCAGTAATGATATGGTTGAACGTCTTCAGTCGATACAAGAAAACAGAACTTTATTTTCATTGCTTCTCTCTATCGTGTTTGTATTACTCAAATTGTACACTGGAGAAAACGATTTAATTGTAGGAATACCTGTTGCTGGTAGAAACCATTCGAAACTAGCTAAGGTTATCGGCTGTTTCATAAATACTATCGCTTTACGAGTTACAATTGAAGATCATTACACTTTTAAAGACATTCTTCGATCAGTCTATGAGGTATTTGTTCAAGCATACGATCACCAAGAAGCACCTTTTGATTATCTAGTAAGTCAACTTAATCTACCTCGTGACACAAGCGTGACACCAATATTCAGTATAAATGTTTGCTACCATAACACGGAAGTCAAATCAGAACACGTTTCGCCTCCAGAGGGACTACATACTAAAAGACTACTTTTACACAGTGATACTTCAAAATGGGACATGCAGTTTGATTTTTTACGGGAGTCTAATGGTATGCGTTTTACCTTAGAATATTACAGTGACGTTTTTTCCGAAACATACGCCCAAAGCATCGTAAGCAATTTTCACCTTTTGCTTCGAGGTCTGAGTCAACAGTGTTTTGAAACGTTGCCGGAGCTAGCTTCTCTATTACAATCAATTAAACCTGACGATCCAAATACTGCATCAGTACTTCATGGGAAAAGTATAGATATAGGTGAATGCACTCTTCCACAATATCTATACTCTAGTCTCAATACCTATATTGAAAGAGTAGCTTGTAATGAGGACGGAAAAGACGTGTTGTATGAAAATTTACTAGCAGAGGCAAAGCAATTGGCTTCATTTATTAGACAGAAATGCGGTATACCTCAGCGTTCTCGAGTTGGACTTCTACTGGAAAATAGTCACTATGTGTTATCGGCAATTATAGCATGTATGTTTTCTGGACTAACATACCTCCCATTGGACGGAAAAGGTAGTAAAGACAGACTCCAGCATGTTTGTGATGAAGCAAATTGTAAACTAATTCTTTTCAGTCGTACTAATTTATCAGCTGCAAATCAACTTCAATGGGCTTGTTTGTCTGTAGAGACAATAGTATGTTTAGATGCTGAGAGCTTTGAGAAATTGGAAGAAAATCTTGATACACCTCTAATGGATACAGAACTTTGGAACTGCGTTGCAAATAAAGCGGCAAACGATATTGAAGGAGGCGGTTGGAAGAGTTCCTATACAGGAGAATATATGACGGCACTTGAGATGAATGAGTATGCAGAAAATGTTTTAGCAAAACTACAAGGATTTCTGTCAAAGAAAACCCGAGTACTGGAAATTGGTTGCGCATCTGGACTAACAACACGAATGTTGAGGCCACACGTAGGATATTACATGGGAACCGATATTTCACAAGTAATGGTAGACAAACTATCCGAATTATACAGCGGCGACTGTGATTTTGAAGCAAGATGTGTTTCAGCCCTTGAAGTTGAAAAGGAGTTAAGTGGTCAATTATTTGACGTTATTGTCATGAACAGTGTTGTACATTGCTTTCCTGGTCACAATTACTTTCGTAAAGTTTCATCAGCATGTGAAAATCTTCTCAGTACCAATGGTGTGATTTTTGTAGGGGATATAATGGATTTGAGGCTGAAAGCCAAATTAGTAGCATCTACAAAAATGTTCAAGGAGAAACACCCTGAGTTGCGAGTCAAGACCGAATGGAATGAAGAGCTATTTCTTTCGAAAGAGTTCCTGACCTATGTGTGTGATAGCTCTAAAACCTTACATAAGGTTTCATTTTCAAAGAAAATATACACAGTGCCAAACGAACTTACTGATTATCGATTCGATGCAATTTTCAGTAAAATATCTTCTAACACCAACAAAAATGGCAACAAATTCAAGACATATGCTATAGAAAATATTCTATCACACAATGTAGAAACATTTAGCGTAGAATGGATAGACAGCGTTACCTTTTCGGACGAAGCTTATATTTTATTTACATCAGGAACTACAGGCACGCCAAAAGGGGTTATAGTCAGTCAGTTAGCCCTCCTGAACTACGTCAAGTGGGCCGCTGAAACATACAGATTTAATATGGATTCTACAGTTCCTTTCTTTTCGCCACTGACTTTTGATTTCACTGTAACAAGCATTTTTCCGCCACTTCTTAAAGGAAGTACCATTCTAATATTCAAAAATTTTCAAGACTCATACGAAGAAATCGCTAAATCTAAGTCAATTACCACTGCAAAATTTTCTCCACTTCATTTAGAGACAATTCTGTCTGCTGCTAATGAAGCACTTAGTATGTCAATTTTCATATTAGGTGGAGAGGAACTAAGTTCTAAATTGCTTGCAGACTTAAAGATTAAAATGCAAGACAAAAAATTCGAAGTTTGGAATGAATATGGTCCAACTGAGGCTACTGTTGGATGTGTCGTAAGATGTTTCAAAAGTTCAGAGATACCTTTGGAGACCTCAGATCTTGTACCGATTGGCCGACCGATTGATAATGTGACGGTTTCTGTTGTCAGAAAAGATGTGCCTTACGTGCCAATAGGTGGAAAGGGGACTCTAGCCATCGGGGGCAAATGTCTTTGCACTGACTTTACAGGAACTGGTTTAATGAAAGAAACAAAAATTAAGCAATCATTGGTGTCGGCCAATAGGTGTAGGCCAGGAGAAATAATGCTCTTAACAGACGATATTGTCGAATATCTACCCACTTCGAATGAACTAGCTTATTTTGGTCGCTGTAACAAAAGAACAGCAAAAATCAACGGATTTAGAGTAGACATTTTAGAAATACAACATGCAATAGAAAATGAACCGCTTGTAGAGAAGGCATGGCTATGCACTTTTTCACATCAAAATCAAACATATATTGGTGCTGGGCTTATGTATAAGCAAGTTCGTGATGAATCTCATCAAACATGGGTTCAGAGAACAACCTCATCGCTAATGAACTGTATTCCTGTTCATGCGGTTCCAAAAGTCTTTGTTAAGATGAATGAACCTCCGTTAAATACCAACGGGAAAGTAAACACTGCTTTACTACAAAGATTGTGTATTGCTGAGTTACAATCAAAACTTGACAGGCAAATGTATTGCACACTCGATTCACGGCAATCATCATCAGAAACGAAACTGAGGGAAATTTGGCAAAGAGTGTTGCCAATAAACCACCTTCCTCAACTGAATGAAAACTTCTTTTTTGATTTATCAGGGGATTCTTTGCAGGCGATTCATGTCGTGAGAAAAATGAGACAAGAAGGTTTTGTAGTTTCAGTCACAGATATCTTTCAAAATCCAACGATCAAAATGTTACTCTCTGTAGTTGAAAAAGTGTCTCCTCAGGATATTGATGATCAAACACAGGATGGTGTTGCATTCAAACCAACACCAATCATAGACGAATACATATCCGATGGGCATATCAAACACGACTATTTCTCAATGCCCGCTTTACTACGATTCCGTGTGAATTTAGATATCGATATCTTGCGGGCAGCTTTAAAAAGTGTCATGTTGAAACATGGATCTTTACGATCAAGATTTTTTTCGAATGGTGATGGAGCATTTCAGCAAATACTCCCACTTAAAGAAGATCAACCAAGAATTGAAAAAATCACGATTGATCGAAGTCATAGACATATATCAAGCGAACCTGCTTTTATTGAACTATGTGAAACATTGGAGAAAAGTCATTCACTAGAAAACGGCATCGTTTTGAATGCAGGTGTTATCGAAATTAGAGAAAAGGACAAAACCATTGAGTACTATTGTCTTTTAGTAATACATCACGTTGCAGTTGATATAGTGTCGTGGCAGCAATTGTTAGAAGACATGACAGAGGCCTTTAAATGCCTAAGCATACACCCAAATACAACGCCCATCCTCAGGAAATGTGTATTACCATTCGAAAAATTTTGTAGTGCACTACAAAAAGAATACAATGACGTTTCAGAAAAGGAATTATCTTACTGGGAAGATATTGACATCCAGTGTCAGAACGCAGGAATGTTGAAAACAAATGGTTCAATAAATAGATTCAAAACAGCAAAATGGATTGATTTCTCGATAGATTCAAAACTTATAAGGTCTTTATCAAATAAAATTGGCTGTTCGGAACAGAATATTCTACTAACAGCAGTGGCAAGGGGTCTATGTACCCTGCATGGAAAAGATACTACATCACTGTGCATGGAGAACCATGGAAGGCATATAAAAACTGCTTACTCAACAGATACTGTGGGTTGGTGTACGAACAAATATCCAATTGTGTTGGAAACTCCGTTAAATAAAAGCAGTATTAGTCAGTTAAACTATGTCACAGAGAAAATTCCAAACAATGGATTAGGATTCAATTTACTAAGATCAGCTAAAAAGATCAATACACCTTTTCCTAGGATTATGTTTGTATACCAGGGATCATTGGATGCCTCAACAAAGCAGCTATTTGACGGAGGAAAATTTCAGTTTGAACACATTCCTTGGTTGGAAGTTATGAAACATCATCTTCATGAGGGTCGATTTCATCGCCATGATGATGAAATTCTCGAATTTGATTTAGAAATAATAGCATGGATGCACTGTGGTGACTTAACAGTTGGATATCTCTTTGATGAATTATCTCTGAACGTTTCTGTTATCAACAGCTTAGTCCATCATGTAAAGGACAGTTTACAAGAAATGATAGGAATGTTATATAAAGAAGAAGAAAATGCTGAGTTAAAACCTTCTTTACCAGTTGCCAGAGACAAAACTGATGAAGGAATTACAGTGGAAGTATTATCTTCAATTAAATATAGAACCAAACTGTAGACAACTAATTATATCAGCTCTGAAATGTCACAAGGTACGCATAAATGAATTAATCGTTCATCAACATGATCAATTTTTGCAGTCAATGTACCAATGCAAAAAAAGTTCCTCAGACGTAGTGGTAATAATACCTCGTCTCAAAAACGAAAAAGAATGTGAACAGTTTTATGCTATCTATCAAGAACTTCAGACAGTTCAAAAAATTATTTTGGTAAAGACAGATTGTTTAAAAAATTCTACAAAAATCAAACCACTGTCTTCTATAGTCACAAAAGAGATAATACTGCCAGACGAATTCAGTTCTACATTTTATGACAGCGAATCGGATATAATGTATGGAATGCCTTTTACACAGGAAGGTTATAAGAACTTTGGATTGTTAATAGCCAGAGGTATTCATGGAGTAATCCACAGACCAAAGTATAAGGTAATTGTTGTTGATGCCGATTACACCTTATGGGATGGAGAATGTGCTGACGAAGATGTACAAATGAACAAAGGCAACAAAATTTTGGTAGAATTTTTACTTCAACAGAAGAACAAGGGTATGCTACTAGCAGTAATCAGCAAAAACCAACAAAAAGACGTGGAAATAGCATTTAAAGGACTACAACAGCAGAATTTTCTGGCATTGGAAGACTTTGTCTCTATTCAGGCTAACTGGAAATCGAAAGTTCAGAACGTAAGATATCTTGCAAAGTTACTCAACCTTGGACTTAACTCCTTTGTTTTCATAGATGACAACAGTATAGAATGTGAAGAAATGATTTTATCTTGTCCTGAGATTCTCACTCTACAGTTTCCAAAAGACGAAACTCTCGTCGATCCATATTTGAAAAATCTATGGTGTCTTGACAACTTTTCAGATACATCACATTCAGCTAAGAGAACAGAAATGTACAGACAAGAATTTCAAAGACAAAATGAAGTTTCAAAACTAGACACAATTCCGTCATCAAGCAATGAAGCCCTGATAGATATACTTACTTCCTGGCAGATGATAATAACTATCAACAAGACATCTGTAAAGGAAATATTGCAAAATAAAATGCTTTATGCAAGATGCTCCGAAGTACTCTATAGAACTAACCAGTTCAAACTGAATGATTTGAATGTTTACCTAGAAAGTGAAAGCGAAGAATCGAGAATGTGGATAATATCACTTGAGGATTTGTTTGGTTCCTATGGTATTGTCGGCATCTGTATTCTGGAAGAATGTGCTGAAATGGATGTAATATTGCGACAGTGGGTTTTAAGTTGCAGAGCTCTAGGAAGGTATGTTGAGCACAGAATAATGACAGAATTGAACAGAGATATTGATAGCAAATCGGGTTTTAATATTGCATTACAAAAGACAAGTCGAAATACCCCAATGCTTAATTTTCTTTCCCTTGTGGATGTCCAAGAAGCGAAAGGAACATTACAATATATCAAACTTGAATTGAAAGAACTAGAATATAAGGAGAGTCTTCACAAGGTTGAAATTGCAACAGATCTTACAAATCTGTCAGCTAACTCTAGTTCTCTACATTTAATAAATGCAAATGTCTCAAATTTGTCAACCTTCAAACATAGTTCTTTCAATGATGTTCAACAATGGATTTCTAAAGAATGGACACATTTACAACGAATGCAGACGTCAAGACATAATTTATTTCCCTTGTTACCTGCAAATCGATCACCTTCTGATAAATATCTTTCTTTAAGATCTAAAAACGAAGTTGTAAGCCTAGAAGAAACGCTACAAAAAGGTTGGATGGAAGTTTTAAATACAGAGGAACCTCCAGAAAGCGAGTCAGATTTTCTTAAATCTGGTGGGACGTCTTTCGCTGCTGTATTTCTTGTGTCAAAACTAAGGCGATTGGGCGGTATTGATATCAACATCTTAGATCTATTGCAAAATCCTCTTTACAAACAGTTTAAAGAAATAGTGTTAAATGCACCAACCCTAGATTTGATACAAGAGCAAAACATGGAAAATCATTGTTTGTCAGCAGCTCAAAAAAGAATGCTTATAATGCAGGAATATGCACCTACATCGACATCTTATGTGGAAACAATAGCTATCAGAACAAAGAAGAACGCAAATATAGGTGAAACCTTCGAAACATTATTGCGTTTACATCCAGAACTTACAACTGAAATTAAGCTAGAAACTGAAAGTGGTGAATATAAACGAAATATAAATGCCAATCGTGAAAACAATATTAGCTTTGAAATTGTACAAGAAAACGAGGACATCGCAGATTACATTTCAAAAACGATACCAGTTATCGAAATGATATCGAACCCTCTTATCAGATGCCGTTGGATACAAGCGACGCACACCACTGTAGTCGTTCTACATATGCATCATATTATAGTTGACGAGTTGACAATACGAAGAGTTGCAGACAATTTCAATCAACTGCTAAACAAACAAAATATAACTGATAGTTTAACTTCTTTATCCTATTCTAACTATGTTGCCGCAGAGCTACAGTACCTCAACAGTGATCAATACATATCGGACGAATCATTTTGGAAGGATAAGTTCCAAACCGATCCACCAGAGGTAAATTTATCTCTGATGCCATCGTCGGAATCAACTTGGAGAGATACCTTCGTATACAAAGCAAAACAGAAATATATATGTTTACCTTCTGACAGTACTTACAAGATTTATAAAACTACAAAAGAGCTAGGAGTTACCGACTTTGTTTATTATTTGGCCTGTACGTTAGTCGTCCTGCAGCGATACCTTGGTGTTGCTGATATCACGGTTGCTATACCAGTCACACTCCGAAATGATTTGCATGAAACAACAGATGGATTATTCGTCAATACGCTGCTACACCGGTTCAAAATTGATTCGAAACGAACCTGGAGAGAGCATATTGCAACAGTAGCTAAAGATTGGCTGTCATCACAGACCCACAGTCAATTTCCGCTAGACAAACTTGCAAAATGGATATGGACTCAGAAAAAGAGTGTTGGTTCATTTTGCTCTCTGATGTTTAATTACAATAGGGGAAGAAAAATTGACGAAGAAATAAAAGTTTATTCAAAACATGCAAAATGTCTTTCAGCATAGATGTTATTGTCGACGAAAAGAATAATCAGACTGGAATTTTGTTTGAATGGGCAGAAGATTTGTTGGACGATTCTGTCGTTGAGCGAATGAGTGACAATGTCGCCGGACTTTGTTCTAGTAATCTTCTGTTGGATGAAGCAATCGAAGCTGTAGAAGTTCTTTCCTCTAATGAGATACAGTTACTGCAATCTTTCTCAACAAATAATTATTCACAAGTTTCCCAGCTTACATTGAATGAAATCCATCTGCAATTCGAACAGCATGTACGACAATATTCAGACAATGTAGCTGTTGTTTCAGATGAGCAAAATCTCACTTACGATCAACTAAATCTAATGTCATCAAGAATATCACAGGGTCTTCGTCAGAAAGTAGACATTAAAATTTTAATCAAAGCCTTTG
>JAOXYJ010067296.1:0-11801 GCA_028566555.1 Lithophaga nigra
TTATAGTATTAAAACTTTATTAGGCAGGGGATTTTGCAATTATAGATAGTTTGACCATTTGTTGTAATAGATATGTATAGTTCATATATATTTAGTATCTACGTTGTCTTTTTTACTTGGCAACAAGATCACGATTTTGCCGGTAATTGCAACAGTGTACTTAACGACTGAACAAGAGATTCTTTTATAACATAAAAGCTGGTCATAATATGGACTTTGGTTCTCGAACTCACGATTTAGGATGCTGAACGCTTGTCCTAGCAAGTTGCTGTTCAATAATAATAACATAATTACAGTTAACTATCGACTCGATCATCCAAAGTGAAATGAAATTGTGTATTAATCAACTAAGTCACAAGTATGAAGCCATAAATTAACTTCCTTTTCATCTGTTTGGAGGAATTGTAAGCTGAGCATCTTTGTCGGCTTATTGACACTTTTTATCTTTTACCTGTGGAAGCAAGCAACCATAAAAAATCAATAAAGTAAAAATAATTTGGTCGGGTTATAGCAGAGCTTTAAAATGTCGTTGTAAAGAATTTAAATATGCATGATAATGCATTTTTGGTACCGGAAATTGCTGTCGGAGTTGGATCTAGAATATTCCGTTATATTCCATTACAGACATGAAGTCCTAACCCAACAGATTAACAAGATTTAAAGAGCAGCAGTCTATAATTTGTTTCAACTGTCAAATAAAATAGATAAAATAATTGTAGGTTTTCATATATGCCAGCTTAATTCTCTCCCCTTTAATTGTTGGAAAATTGATTTATTTACAGAAATACAACATCAGTATGGATTTTCTGTGTAAGTTTGAGAAGCTTTGTGGATCTAAAGCAAGTGTTAGAAGACTGAGGGAACATCCAAGTTATCACACATTTATAAATAAATGGAGTTTACCTGTTTATTTCCAAATAAGGTATATTACTTGGTTTTGAATTGAAATTGTAATATATATCTGATAATGGTGGGTATAAATTTTCATTTTTACTTTGTGAGGAGTTTGAAAAATTGAAAGCAATTTTAAGGACTGTAGAATGTAGTATATATGTGTATGTATTTTCATATAGTAAATGAAGGTTACAGAACTTTATTATGGGTATTTTAGTACAATGTATATTCAACAAGACTATTGATATTTTGGGGAATGTTGCAAAGTTCAAGTTTGCAGAACGCCCCGCTAGTTTAAGCATGACATAGAACATTGTATAAACCAGGAATAGACAGAATTTTGCAATGCATGTATCTCATTGAACATGGAATTTTCATATTCTTAGATGATGCAGTTTTCCGATATTATATTGTTTTTGCAGTATATACTAATGGTAATGAAAAATCAATAAAAAAAGTAATGAAAGCATGATCAAACAGAACTTAAGTTTTATTAAATTGCATGGAACTAAAATAAATCTTTAATGATAAATAAATAAATTAAGATAACATCAAATATGAAATATATGGGAAATAGACCAAATTTACAAAATTTCACTACCGCAAAGGACATAAAAATAGGAAAAAAGGTGTGGACCAATAAGTAAAACATAGTCCTCGTTTAATCACGAGGAATAATAAACTAAGTAAACCCAGTGCTTTAAAAATGGGTATCCTACCAGTATTTTGAAACAAATATGGATTCCAGTTATAATTGTCTTTATTTTTGGTTAATATCACCCATAACGTTTGATTTTTTCCAGAAAAAGAGGGTCAAACCCGAACCCTTAGAATCCATCTATGACTAAGCAAATAACTCGTACGCCTAAACTGAATGTAATCTGTGTTTGGTCAATATTCTAGAGCACTGTTTCTCAAAATTATCTGGTTCCAGCGAACGATATATCATTATTTTATAATACTAAGCAACACTGAATACATAACTCAAAAGGTGAGTCTTTTATCAAGCAAGTGTCACTGCTTGACTGGTCCTGTGGGCAATACCACTAATACAAAATTGTCAAATGTACGTGCGTCTAACTAAACGAAGAACTTTGAGAGCTACATTTATTTACTTCAAAATAATATGCTTCACTGTACTACGATTGTACGTTATGAAAGGTTTGAAATAACTAGACAGAACAGAGATCATTCCTATAGTTACAACAACAGTAGATTTGTATTTGCCCTTTTAGAATCTCCTGTCTCGACTTGTACTTTCGGTGAATGAATTTATTGTATTTTCGTGTATGAGTGAGAGACAAACGGAGTGAAAGAGAGTGAATGAGAGAGTGTGTGGGTGTGGTTGCAAGTTTATAACGAGAGAGGGCCTCAATGAAAATTAGATTGAGTTACCCTCTTAAAATAAAGATTTATTATTATTATTTTTTTTATTATCCAAAAAGCAAACTACGTCATAGAAATATTGAATTGACTTCAATTATAAGATGTTTTGTTTACTTTGAGCGAAAATATTTATGGATTAAAATGAAGTTCCTCTGCATATGAATATTCAATCAATATTTTTGTGAATCATTTGTTATTTCTACACTGCATTTAGAATGCAGTCTAATTCTCATTAAGGGAATTTGTGATTTTATTTAACTAAGTTAAATATTTGAATTCCGAACAAATTACAATACTTTTTGATGAAGTTCGTACACATGGTAAACGTTTAGGTATCTGACAAAATCGATTTCAGTATTAGGCAATACAGCTATCAGCCAGCAGTCACATTCTCGCCTTTTTCTTATTTTTACATTGATATTATTATTAGTCTGTTTACGTATTACTAGTATGATGTTATTATGTTGTTCAAACTCAATGCGTCATGTCAATATAATTCTTGGTCACTACAAGAGAGTTAGGAAATCTTAAACCATACAGACATTTCGGCGATAAAATTATATTCATCAGTCTGTAGTTATATAATGGACACTGAAAGTATGTAAATAAAACCCCAGGCGTATCATTAAAATATATATTTTTTTTTATCTCAGAAGAGATTAGTAACCCGCGATCAAAGGATATCTTGTAAACCGATGTATTTATATCATGTAGCATTTCAAGTAAAATATGGAAAGTATGAACCACGTTAGGAGAAAGAAAACGAATTGAAAATGAGAAAACGAAAAAATAATTTGTTAATACATGATCATCATATTCTAATAAAACTAAAAACTTCATTTTTAGCTCACTTGGACCACGTGAGCTACTGTAATTACTTTGTGTCCGTCTTAGGCTCTGTTGTCGTACGTTAAACTTCATTCATCTTCTTTGAAACCGCTTGACCAATTGAAACCGTGAAACTTGCCCAGAATGTTAATTTGAAAATTATTTATCAGGTTTGTTCATTTGCTCTCGATCAAAAAGCCAACATTGCCACCAGGGTCAAAAATATGCATTCTAATTGCCTGAAATTTCAAAAATCCTCTTGCCAGAAATCACAAAGCCATGGGAATTGTTCTATTATAGGAATGATCATCCAGTAGTTTTGTTTCAGATTTGTTCTTTTGGTAACGACGGGAAATCCTAGATCGCCGACACTGCGGGATAAAATTTAACATTGTCCCTATGGAAAATGCATTTGAAGATTTTCTTCTTGAAAACGACTGAAACAGTTGAAGCTCAGCATATCCATAAATGATCATCGGAAGGTCTTTTACTAAAATTGTGTTTTTGGTGCCGATCGGAATTTCAAGATGGCTGCCATTGAGGAACATAGTTTAACATTGGATCCTATGCGAAAAGCACTTGAAGAACTTCTTCTCTGAATAGTCTAGAAAGAAAGTTGAGGCGAAACATATCCACACATATCAATGAATGATCATTTTATGTCTTTCGTCAAAACTGTGTTCTTTTTCCTGTCGAAATTCCAAGATGACTGACACCATGGAAATAGTTTAACATTAAACCCTAATGCACTTGAAGTTCTTGGAAATGACTAGGCAAGCTGCAGCGAAATCTGTCCATGAATGATCAGTGAAAGGTCCTTTACATACAATGTGTTTTTAGTTCGGATTAGAATTCCAAGACGGCCTCCACCATGAATCATAGTTTAAGATTGGGCCCTATGGGACATGCACTAGAAGGTCTTCTTCTTGGAAACGACTAAGAACATATCCAAATATATATTTTTAGTTCTGATCGGAATTCTAAGATGGTCGCCAACGCGGAGTATAGTTTAACATGGAACCTGTGTGAAACGCACTTGACGATCTAATCTACTTTTTGGAAACGACTAAGAAAGTTGAAGCGAAACATGTCCATGACTGATCATTGGAAGATCCTTTCCCAAAACTGATTTTGGTACTGATTAGAATTCCACAATGGCAACCACCGTGGCACAGAGTTTAACACTGGACCCTATGGGAAACACACTTGAAGGTCTTCTTTTTGGAAACGACTAAGAAAGTTGAAGCGAAATATGATTGGAGGTTCTCTACCAAAACTGTATTTTCGGTTATGATTGGAATTCCAAGATGACTGTCATCGTGGAACATCGTTTAACATTGTACATATAGAAAATACACTTGAAGATCTAGGAAATGACAAGGGCAGCTGAAACATAATTATGAAAGGTCATTGGTATGTGCTTCATCAAACTGCGTTTTCGGTATTGATCGGAATTTCAAGACTGCGGCCATCATGGAATATAGTTTAACATTAGATCCTAAGGGAGAATGTAAGTTTTCTTCTTACAATAAATAAGAAAATTGAAACGAAACATTTCCGTGGATGATCATTAAAAGTATTTTTATTAAAACTGTATTTTTGGTACTGATTAGAATTCCAAAAATAGCCCCATTGCGGAGCACAGTTTAACATTAAAATCTATTGGAAATGCACTTGAAAGATCTTCTTCTTCGAAATGACTGCTGCAAAAGTTACAGCAAAACTGTTCAAAAATATTCACTGGACAAGTCTCTACTAAGTATGTGTTTTTCATGGCGATTAGAATTCCAAGATGGCCTCTACCGTGGAACAAAGTTTACCAATATTTAACCCTGTGGGGAATGCACTTGAAGAAAGAACTAAGATATCCAAACCCAAACTTTTTATGATTGATCAGTTGATAATTCTTTTCCATGTTTCTGGTTTTAATGCTAAATGGAATTCCAAGATAGCCACCACTGTGAAACGTAGTTAAACACAGGACCCTATGGGAGATGCAAATGAAAGATCTTTTTAAAGAAATGACTGAGGAAGTTGGAGAAAGTTGTTTTTCTTGCTGAACAGATTTCAAACATAATCGCCACCATATGGCAAAGTTCAACCTGGATGATCCTATATTAAGTTTATTGTTTGGAAGTCCATTGTAATTCCAAGATGGACCGACAGTGGAGCATAGTGTAACAGTGGACCCTATAGACAATGCATTTAAAGGTCTGCTTATTGGAAAGAATTGCAACACTTAAATCAGTTAAACAATTAAAACTGTCCTCTATAAAGCTTTTTAAGGTTAGTAGGCGCCATATTGGATTTGCCCCAAGGCCAAAACGTCATAGTGCAAGTTTATTGTGACGACAAAGTTACCTAGGACGTTCGTTATGATAACTTTGACGTAAACTATATCTATGACGTTTCGGCCTGGGGACAAAATCGACTAACCTTGAAAAGGTTTATTGATGAAGTCGTCATCACGTTTATGTTTTTCGTGTCATTCAGAATTCCAAAATGGCCACCATAAAGGAATATAATTTAACATTGAACATGATGGGAAATGCACTTAAAGATCAATAAAGTAAAGGTGACCTTGGAAACAACTAACATAAGGAAATCGAAACCATTCACAAATCATTAAGTTTTTCGTCAAGTTCGTGTTTTCAGGCTGACTGAAGTTCTTAGATGGCTAATTAAATTTCTTACAGTTGGGCAATATTTGAAACCAGGTGAGCGATACAGCGTCAGGCGAGGCTGTAGTTAAAGTTGAAATAATAAAGAATGAAACAGGCAAGCATTCAAAAACTTTCATTCTAGTTACACTAAAATTCGACTTATGTGTTCAATATAATGAGACTCAACTCCAATTTTTTACCTTAGGAATGTAACAAAATTGTAGTTATCAGTCTTTGTCAACAGTAAGTTGACTATACAGTGTCACACGTTTTTATCGTTAATATAGTCCAAGTTATATAATATTACATGAGTGATTAATACATTTGTCTGCAGAATGGTAAAAATCATAACTGAAGGGGAAATAAAACATGAATTTCATATTTGTTTTTCCGTGATTAGAAAATAACTACGGACTGCAGAAATGATTTGTCGATTATCGGTGTTAAACGTCCAGTGAACAATTTAACACAAGGACAACACTGGCCGGAAATGCGATGGGTCAACTGAATGATACCTTTGACTGCCATAAGAAAAGGACGATAGGATGTTTAGCCTTGTTAACAGGTCACCTTGGGAGCACTCGTAAAGGGTTGTTACAAGGGTTCTTCGACGTGCATAGAGCACCTCGGATTTTACGTCTCTCACTCGACGGGTTACGTGTTTGTCATTCGGCACAATCACGGATAATCCGTTAAGGAGTGGTTCTATCCCACAAGCTGGAGAATGTATAGAAAAAACCAGTCATTTCCCATCCAAGCAAAGCAGTCTAGATCACTGATCTTAATAGATGTTCGAAACATCTGGTGATCTTGGTTGCGGTGCTTGGATGGGAAATGACTGTTTTTTTTTCTCTACAGTTTATTTCTATTCCCGGGGGTTCCATTTAGGCGGCTATATGTTTACTAACCCGCACAATCACGGACGGTCCTTAAAGAAGGGGTTCTACCCCGCAAGCTGGAGAAGCTAGGTCTTCTAAACACCGGGGTTCCCTCCGGGAGGAGAATAAAATGTTGCATCCATAATTGGTTTCTTATAACAAAATATAATGAATATTAAAGATGTTAAATGGAAATTCGAATGTCGAAAAGACATTTTGTAATTCTTAATTTTCTTTTTATTTTTGGGATATTCAAGATAGAAAATCGAGACATAACTGCGTATGAAGTATTTTACGTTCATTTGTAGTTTCTGTATGTTCATTTTAGCGAACAAAAATGTAAAATTTAGAAATATAATGTCTGGATTTTGGCAACGATCCATTCCATAATGTCAAAGTTCATGTTGAAAGCAAAGAGTACCAGTATGTAAAATACAGAAGTCTAAATATGTGACAACTTTACAACATATTGAATCCACTGGATAGCGGAAGCATCCGTTATACAAGGTTTACTAAATATTTATTTTCATCTGAAAATCAATCCAACAATGTTAGAATTGGATTTTTTTCTTCCCTCGCCGGGATTTGAAATCGCACCTCTATGACACTTGGAAACTCGATCGCCTAGCAATACGACCAACCACCATTTTTGTATCTTTTAAAGTATGACCACTCGAGCCAACTACGCCTTATAAAAATAAGGTTTCATCGAACGATGGTTATGTATGGGATGACTGGTAGCGATCGTATCACATGTGGATGTTATTTTTCTCTTGGTTTCACAAGTTCTACTGTACGGATATCTGAGATACCTTGCGCCGTTCCTGTAGTTTGTTTTCTGTTAAGATAAACGCATGAAGCATTTCCATCGTAACAGAAATTGCCCAGCTGGCTCAAAGCTTACATGGTTAAAATTATATCGTGGTCTCAAATTTCGGTGACACTCTATTTTGATCTTAAACCGTGTCAAACGTATGGAATGTTGTAAATGTTGGACACTCGCATACTATAAATAAAGCACAGTCTAAAATCAGAATTGATTTAATATTTCGTTTCGTTTTTTTTTCAATGGTATTATTAAACATCGACATAAGAATCTGTATCTATGTCTAGTGAATAATTGTATCGTTAAACATTGATATATGAATTTGTATCAATGCTTGGTGAATAATTGTATCGTTAAACATGGACAATATGAATTTATATCCATGCTTGGTGAATAATTGTATCGTAAAACATGGACATATGAATTTGTATCCATGCTTGGTGAATAATTGTATCATTAAACACGGACATATATTTGTGTATCCATGCTTGGTGAATAATTGTATCATTAAACTTGAACATATGAATTTGTATCAATGTTTAGTGAATAATGGTATCATTAAACACGGACATAGGAATTTGTATTTATGTTTGGTGAATCATCGTACCATTAAACACGGACATATAAATTTGTATCCATGTTTGTTGTATCATTAAACACGGACATATAAATTTGTATCCATGGTTGGTAAATAATTGTATCACTAAACATGGACATATGAATTTGTATCCATGTTTAGTGAATAATTGTATCATTAAACATAGACATATGAATTTGTATCTATGTTTGATGAATTATTTAATTAACTTACACCTCAATGCATTTGAAACAGAAGTTACTAGAAATGTACTTGGAAAATCGTTTTCACAACTGGGATTATAATAGACAGTTACGACATATGTATCTTCCAAACGACTCGAAGAAAAAACTTATTAAAGTGATACAATTCATACTGTTTTTAGACAAAAGTGTTTTGTTGCACAGATTTATTTTTATAATGAAAGGATCCCTTTAACGTTTTTAATCTTGTATCCCTTTAACGTACACGTATTTAATCTTGCATCCCTCTTATTTGGTGTTATTAGAAATATAATGCAATAACGTGCAGCACATAGCAAACAAAAATAAATGAAAGTAAATAAAAAACAACAAAAAGCAAACAAAGAAAGAATCAAGTTTTAATTAATGCTGGGGAAACAAAAATATCTCAAACACCTGACTTGTGTGAAAGAAATAGTATATTATACGCAACGAAGTAAAACTTTTATCTGAAATACAGTCGTGAAAAATGATAAATGATGACAGAGTTAGAAAATTGCAAATCTTCACTGAAAATCTCATAATACTTTGAATAAAGTATCTGGCATTTCGCTGGCACTTCAAGTTTTGACAGATATCTAATTTTAAAACATTGATAATATTAAGCCGAAATACTAAATTTTATCCACTGTCAGCTAAAAATAAACTGACGTTCAGTTTAAGCTTTAACTAGTTAGTTTTCCAATCGCACAATATATGGATGGTTATAATACCCAAAGGGAGATTAGAATGTCACTGAAAATTGTCACTTTATTTCATTTTGCGTGATTTCAGTGATGTGTTTCAATTACTTACAAATTACGGCCACCAGTTTGCGACAGGTGTTCATATTCACAATTAGTTGGACATTTTACCTAAATTTTTATTTGCATTGTGCTTCACAAGCGGAACGATTTACACTAGCAAAATTTATCAAAAATAAGTATGTATAATATGCCGTATATACATCAAAACAAAACTTAATCTCAATTCTTCATGTATGTTAATTACACACGCAACACATTTGTTTATCATTGATCAACTGACTGTGGTATAGACAGTCAATCTCCCACTGTATCATTGTACAACATTGTCATATTTATCACTGGGTTATAACTTTAATTGTGGAAGTTAAATAATTAAGGAATTTTATGTGGTATTGCGCATTATATTCAGTCGATATGTTCAGGTGCTCACTAGGACAGTACATAATAAGTGATGTCTTCCTTTGACACTGATTACTTAAATAAGATTTTAAGGTAAGTTTTTAAAATTTTTATGGAAAATATAATGGTATAAATTAAAGTAATTTGTTTATCGTATAAAGAGTTTTTGCATATCCGTTGTGATTATTACATAGTTTATAAGAATCATACAAAAAATAGCCTAACTTGTATTTACTTGCAACCAAGCGTTCAATTATTTTGCAAGAAGTGTTGAGAAGCATTATAAATGGGAATTAGTATCGGCATTAACTATAAATCAAGTGATCGTGAATTAGAACACTTAGTGCCGAATATCACTTCATTTCTTGATTTTATATGCTTTAAATTGTTAGTACCTCAGCATATGATATCGTGAAACTATGTGAAAACTGTTATACTCATATGCTACTTACACGGCCGCAACTTAACGATCTCTAGATTTTGACTGAATGTTCAGCAAAACCTGTACATAAATGATATCAAGGCTACTGAAAAATCCAGCTTCAATTAAGAAAATGAAAATGTTCTATACAGAAATTGTCTTTATATTGATGCCCGAAAATCGACCTTTTGGGATTCTTACAATGTACTGTATAGTATTTTAATTCATTAATATTGACTTTAACACATTAACATATTGACATACTGCAACTGACTTTTTCTTCATTGCCAAGAATCTCCAGAAGCAGATTTGCTTAAAAGCTGAAATTTTGCGTTCGTTTGAAAAAGAATTTTTTCCCGCAGACTGTGATGTTAATTTTGAACAACCTTCCATGAAACTAAAATTTACGCCTATCTTTTATAACAGTTATTTATATTTAAGTCTGTGTGATTTTTTAAAGATAAATGATGTATTTGGCTAATAGGAATTATCAAAATATTCTTGAAATAATTTAAACTGGTGTCTTTGAAAGAAACATGTTCTTGTGGATAGCCATAAGAAAATATTTGTTTGAAACTGTATCTATATATGTAAAGTGAGAAATATCCATTTTACTCGTGACAGATGTCGCTGTTTCTACTTTAGTCAAGAGGAAAAGCGATCTGAATAAAATGCATGCAGCTTGTGGGTGGAAAACGATCTATATTTTAATCAGGCTGGGGAAAGAGAATTTAGAGCATGAAAACTACATTTACACTTGACGACGTCGAACATTACTTTTCCATTCAAGGTGCCATTTTTTGGTCGTCTTCAATGTTTACGTTACCACATTATATTTTGAGAAAAGGTCAAATGTTTTGAGACAATGTGCCACGGAAAAAATAAAATTCCAAATCTGTGGCACTTCCATGCTGCAAGAAAAATACATTACTGATATTTAGACAATCAGTCCAATGTCAGATACATTCACAACGTACATGTACATGTAGGGTGATTTACATGTATCATTGTCCTGATATATTCGATTATCTGTTGTCTTCCACTGGTTTCTTTTTATATCACAAAGGCAGACAAATCTGCCTGGGACATTTCTGCTGATGGATTTGTTGGATATAACTCCGGAATTCAATCTACACAATGTAGCAAAGTTGGACTTTTTGATATCTCCCGTAATCTATTTAAAACCACTGTTTTTATCAGAAGTCGATTATCTGTATATTCTTAATACCAGAAAGCCTTGGAATGACATATATTGTTGAAAATACTGTTGTGTATGCTCTGTCGTAATCTGGAACTTGACAAATTCAAATGACCCTATTAGAATTTTTAAGTGCAACTTTTAAACTTCTTCATTAAACCTGTATTTATAGGGTAAAACTGCAATTTTAATAGGTCAGAATTTAGTTCCGAATTACCGGGAGTGATTTAATCGCGCCTTTATACAATAATGAGATTTAAATTCAACCCCCAAATTAACAGAAACATGACGGGTGTGCTTATTAAGTCTCCTAAATGACTTACTGTTTTGCTCCGTATCTTTTTAGTATTAGGCCACCATTAAAATTATTTTTTGCTTTCCCTTCCCGACTCGGGTACTAAATGTATGGGTAGGTACAATGTAGGTAGCGAAAATATGTTTTATCCCCGCACTTTCTAAAGAAAGTTCGGGGATATTGTAATGGGCCCATCCGTCTGTCCGTCCGTTAGCAAATCTGTTCAGTGGAACTCCTCGTTCATTTTTTGTTGCAGATCTTTTATTTGTATTGTTCCTTACTATGTGTAGATGTGCAGTAAGGTTTTGGATTTTTGAATGATGGGTCTTGGGCCGAATAAGGGGCCAAAAAGGGACTTTTCGTGTTAAACAGCTCGTCAGTGGAACTCCTCGTTCATTTTTTGCTGCAGGTCTTTTATTTGTATATAGTATTGTTCCTTGCTATGTGT